>PVJX010006161.1:0-79753 GCA_004027295.1 Dolichotis patagonum
GGGAGGTGTGGGGGACTCAGGCACTAAGGTCAGAGCCAGGTGGAACCCACACAATTTTCTGAGTGATCTGCTTCGGCTGAGGGAATAACATTTAGGAAGAGGTCTCTCATTAGAAGACACAGTCACCAAACTGCCAAATAATTATACTAAAGCTGACTTTTTTCTGACATGTTTAAGGTCTGGGTTTTTTGTGGGGCTGAGCAAGGAACCCAAGGCCTTGCATATGCTAAGCAAGTGCTCTACCAGTGAGCCCCACTCTAGCCCTCTGACTGGGACTTTCAAAATAAAAGCATAAATATCAACTCTTTATTCATTCATTTATGCTACTGGGAATTGAACCAAGGCTTTTGTGCTGTGTCTCACCCCCAGTTCCCCTTTTTTTACTGTCATTTTTCATTTTGAGACAGTCTTCTGATTCACTAAATTGCCCAGGCTTGGCTTGGACTTTCAGTCCTTTTGCTTCGGCCTCCTAGAGTGCTGAGATTACAGGCACGTGCCACCATGCTGGGTCAGTTCTTAAGAACCAGAGCCAGGCGAGGTGCTGCATACCTATAATGACAGCGCTTTGACAGACTGAGGCAACAAAAGCTCAAGCTTGAGCCCAGCCTGGGCAACTTAGTGACGGCAAAATCCTGTCTCAAAAAATAAAAAGGGATGTAACTCAGGGTAAAGGCCCCAGGTTCAGTCCACAGTACCAAAGACAGAAAGGAAAAAAAAAAACGTAAACTATATAATCCCAACAGTATTTTCATTTCCAGCAAAAACAATCAAGCTCAATGGTTTTAATTTTACTAACTCTTTTCTTCTCTTCTCGCTCTTTCAGTAAGGTGTCTCTGTCCACCAGCTTCACCACCGTTGGCAGTCCTGAAAAGCAAACAGCTGGTGAGACACTGGCCTGAGGACCTGTGTGTGCTGTTGGGCTGCCCCACCCAGACCTCTGGGCCCAGAAGCCAAGGTCCCCACACTGCTCACCCATGGGAAGGTGAGGGCCGCCTTAGGGTGCACATAGCAAAACCAGCTGCAGGTGGAGCAAACTGGTAATATTACAAACAAAAACCAAACACCAAACCTTCTGTGAAAGCAGTGAAGTATTCTGTAATGATGAAGTATAAAGATTCTGCCTCTCAAGAACTATCAAATACATGATATAAACTGAGGATTTAAAAATTAACTATGTTAAGCAAGGCATGGTGGTACATGCCTATAATCCCAGCACTTGGGAGGCTGAGGCAGGAGGATTACCATGAGTAATTCTGGGGTACACAGTGAGTTCAAGGCAGCCTGAACTATACAGTGAAAACCTGTCTCAAAACATCAAGAACCCCCCCTCCCCAAATAAACCCAAAACACAACCCAAAAACCCAACTGAACAAACATCCCCCTGCCATGACTCAGGATCCTGTAATCCTACCACTCTAGGAAGCTAACACACGAGGGGCTCCTGGAGGCCCAACTTGGGCAATGCGGTAAGACCCTGTCTCAAAAAACAAGAACAAAAACAAAATACAACAAAAAGACGGCACATACCAATTGCCCTGTAACTACCGAGGCTGAGGTGAGATACTCACTTCAACCTGGGGGTTCCAGGCTAGCCTGGACAACACGGCCATCTCAAACAAATGAACCCAAGAAAGAGCTTAAAAAGAAGTAAAATTCAGGTACATGCCCATAATCCCAGTACTTATGAGTCCTGGGCAAGATTTCAAATTTGGGGTGAGCAGTGGGTGGTCAGGTCCAGATAGAAATAAACATATCACACATAAGGAGACAAATCTCAGGGGTGGGGGGGTCCCCTAGGGATTCTAAAGCCACACACCCAGCATTCCTGCTGCATCTTCTCTTGTTCTAGTGTCTTTCTACCACCAGCCCATCTTGTCAAGCTCTTGGTTACACCCACCTTCATGGTCCTCAAACCGCACCCCGAGATCGGGCAGGATATCATCCCGGAGGGTATCACTGAGCTGCAGGACCTCGGGGACTGTTGGTAAAGCAAAGTTGTTCTGTTAGAAACAAAGTGAGATCGGGTCCCGGGGGAGTGGGACTTCTTTAGCACTCGGGAGAGGGGGCGCCAGGTGCTCAATTCTGAGGCGGCAGAAGCTCTGAGATGACCAATGCCATCTGCTGCCATCACCAGATAAGCTGGGATATTCTTGCAGTCCAGGGCACAGTGCAGCCCAACAGCCACCCCGAGTGGTGAGCCTTTGGGGGCTTCCAAAGACAGCAGGAGGTTAGCATGTTGCCTGACCAGTGCTCAGAGCCACTACTTATGTGACAGTGGCCCACAGGGTGTTTCTGGGCGGATCCAGGGCTAAGCTCACCTCCTGGAAACAAGTTTTTACTGCACAACCACAAGGCCCTCAAACCATCCCAGTACTTGTTTCCCACTGAAGGGGTCAGGGCTCCTAGCCACCATCATCCTGGTTAATAGGCCAGGGTCTGGGACCAATGGCATACCTGGTGCCCTATGTCACCCTGAGGTCTTGAAAGGGATCCCTGCTCTCTTGATGGGGACTTCAGTGCGAGAAAAGTGTCCCTATGATTCCAAATACCGCTGAGACAGCCAGAACACAGCTGGAGCAAAGGCTGGGGTGACTCCATAGCTGCTGCCCAGGCCGCTCACCGGAGACACGCTGAGCCTGACTGCCAGGACACTCCCCATGGCTCTGACTCAAGGGGCAGGCTGGGTGCATGCTGCCAGGCCTAGCCCAGCCCCCAGGAGAAGTGGCTATTCCAGATGTGGACCAGAGTAAGCAAAAGCTCAAGAGAGCCTGGACCACAAAAGCCTATTGGCTTTGAAGTGACTCCAAAGAAGGACACACAAGCTAAGCAGACAGAGTGGGTGGGGACCAGAGAATTTGGAGTGTAGATGCTCTCTGCAGATTTGGACATTCCTAACGGCTGAGTCAGAGTTTGTTCTGGTGCCAGAGCAAAATCTTCAACCAGCTGACTCACCCTTTCCTGCCCTCAGTCAAAGGGCACTGTAAAGGCTGGACACTCGGGCAGAGGCTTGCTATGCCCTTGCTCTATAACCACGCTCACAGCAAAGCCATGGCAGTCACACACGTTTTCCTGTTCGCTTGGTCAGGCCTGTCCCTGTTCAGGCTGGGAGCCCAATCGGGCAAGCATAGGAACCAACAGTCCTGAAGCACCAGACTCTAGGCAGTTCTTCTGGTTACAACAGCTCGGCCTTTCCAGGAGGACATGCAGCCAAATCTGGTTGCTGGACAGGGATCCAGGCAAGTCCCTTTGTGACCAGGATACCACAGCAGAGCCAGAAATGTGAAACAAGATGTTGAGCTGACTGCCAACACCAGTGCCATACATACTTGCAGGACCCTGTCACTCTGGGGTGCAGATTCTGTTTACAAGTGTGAACTTCAGCAATTGACTATCTTTCAGAGCCCAGCCCTGCAGACTGGCTCCACACTTCACAGCACTCAGCTGGCCCCAGGTGGGGGATGGCCTTTTCCACACTGAGTGCCACTGGGGACAGGGCAAGGGGGATGCCAGCTCATCACAAAATAAAATTTAAGACTGTCAAGCAGGAAACAAAGTTGTTTGTAAACACCATTGCTGTGACTCTCCCAAATGCAATTTCTGACTATGAAACCTGACGATGGTTTGGTTGGATTAAATGTATCTGTCAGGTTAGTTCTGCCTCTGCCTGCTGGTGGGTGCTCTCATAGTGGCTGCCAGCCACACTGTTTTCTCTGTGCCTAACCCTCTCTGTCCTCCTGTGCTGCTTCATCTGTCTCTTAGTGCTGACCACCACACAGGCAGAAGCTGCTAGCCTGTCCTGATCCTGCTCTGTCCCCATGACTGAGACCTGTCAGCCACCTGCTGGGTGACTGACAAAATAATTCACTGTTGAATGAATACCTGGCAGTTCCTGCCCACAAGCACAGCCACCTGTGGGCTGTTTCTTGCAGGGACCTGAGAGACAAAACCTTTGTGTTGTCCTTCAATCATTCAGTGATACCTTGGATATCAATTGTTCAGTGATACCCTAGATGCCACTGCTAGGGATGAGCCTTCCCTGGCCACTCCAGAGGGCCTGATCCTGGGGCAGCAGCCAAGCCAAGGGTCCACCTTTTGAAAACTACCCTGGACAGCATACTCATTGTAAGGAAAGCAAATCATCAATCAGCAGGTGACCAAATCATCAGGGCAAGCATGGCAGGAGTGGGGGTGGGATGGGGTGCTCCCTGGCCATGCCACCTGGGAGAACTCTTGGAGCTTCCCTCCTGGAGTCCCCCCAGGCCACACTACCCCCTGGATCTAGTCTCTGAAGAGTTGAGGCATGACACTTGTCATTCTTTGTCATGCTGAGACTTGTTCTCATCCACGTAGCCTAAAATTTCCTCCAAGTTTTTCAAACCTTTGATTACTTTGAGGTCTGGCTTACTGTTATGGTCTGTGTCTAGAAGTCCTCCCAAAGTGTTATGTGGTCATAGGGGTTTTTTTGGAAGTGGCTGAATCTAAAGTTTGTGATTGATTCATAGCTCAATGCGGGGACTAAGGGTGCGAGCGCCACACCTGCATTAGGGCAGGTAGCTTGCATATACTTTAAGGGATAGCAAAGAGGCTGGTCTTCTCCCTTATTGCTTTTGTTATCTCGTGGGCACCATGAACTGTTCTCCTCTATGATGGCCTTCTGCCAAGTCACCCTGCCTTGGAGTCAGCTGATTATGGACTGAAGCCTCCACAAACTGTGAGCTAAGTAAACCTTTCCCACTTTAACTTTGGGTGTTAGGTATTTTGTCCAAGAAACAAGAAAACTAAGTAAGACACTTACTCTTCTGTTTTGCCAGTCACACGTTGTCTCAGAAGAGCACAGGCTACAGAATATATGAGAACTCTTACAACTCAACAACCAAAAGACAATTAAAAATGGACAAAGGGCTCAAATAGACATTTCTACAGAGATAGTCCATAAACACTTGATGCTCAGTGTTGCTGGAAATGCAAACCAAAACCACATAGGTACCACCTGGTACCTGGTAGAACGGTACATGCCAGACATGAATGAAATTCTGGGTTCACTTCTTAGGTCCATCAAAGCAAACCAAACAAGCAAAAAGTTACAGGGAAAGAATGCTTACAAAGAACAAGCAATAAATGATCAGATCTATTTTTTTTTTTAGATCTATTTTTTTTAAAGTAAATACAACATAGGTTATTAGCGCTCAACTCAACCCTATGTAGTACTTACTGTCATTTCTTTACAATAAGGAATCTCTGGCTAGGAGGGAAAGCTCAGGTTCCTACAGATACACAGTAATGCAATGTAGCATAGGAATACAATGGAAAAAGCAGGTCCTACACCCCCTCACCCATAGGCAACAAAAATCAATGAATGTTCGCAACAATGTACACTGTATAATACAGGTACTATTGAGTGTTAGCAACACTTATGCATCCTCTAATTGCACCTAACTGAGTGAAAAAAAGAGGCAACAGAAAACTACAGAATAAGATTTTTATAGCGCTCACAAATATAGTATGTTGCTTAGACATGATTAGACACATGATTAAATGACTTTTAAAAAGCAAGAGCAAAAAAAAGCAAGAGAGATACACATAAAATGCAGGAGGTACAGAAGGATAGGACAGCCTGAATCATGCTACAAAGACAAATTCCAGTTCTCTGAAGAGGTTGTAGGTAACAAATACTCACATTTGATTGTTTTGTGAAATTAACACTGCACTCTTTTAAGCTTCAGTGAGCTCTCAAAGCATTGTTAACCTCCTAAGCTGCGTTTCTGAATTGTAATATGGCCACAATAATGGTATCTATGACACACAGTTACTTTCAAGATTTTAAAGAGCAGGTAACTAAATGTGTTGGCCCAGGTTACAAATACTTTAGTACTGGTAACAAGTGTGCAGTTATTCATTCTGGAAAAAAGATTTTTTATATCTACGAGGCTAAAATAGAGCTATTGTATTTAATTAGCTTTGCCTCAGTTTTTTTTTTTAAATGAAACTGACTTATTAAAACCATTGTGTAGACAAGAAAGTATGACCAGACTAAACAACCCTTCTCATAGGCTTACTATAGTTACACAGACTCTGCCAGCATTCTTTTGTATACATTAAATGCTACATAAGAAAAACAACACAAATTGCCAGGGACTAATTTTCAACTAGATTTCGATAAAAGTCTGTATGAAAATCAATGGTTAATCCTTTCATTTTACCATTAAAGAATACAATCAGATGGCTGAATTTAACTGCCGAACAAATCTTCGTAGTGAATGTCAAAAAGACTTCCTATGTAAGTTATGAAAAACAATCTTGGAAGTCATTCCTGGCCTGGGATTGTACTATCTTTTTTTTCTGAGATAGGATCTTCCTGTATAATTCAGGCTGGCCTCAAACTCACTATGTAGCCAAGGCTGAACTTGAACTCACAGCAATTCTCCTGTCTCAGCCTCCCTACTGCTGGGATTACAGGTGTACACCACCACACCTGGCTTCTGGTCTGGAATTTTGAATTTCTGAGCTTTTATGTTCTCTCCAAATGGAACAGATCATACACAGTTTTAATAAGAAGTGTGCTCACAACACTTGAATGAATATTTGAATGTGTTCACATTCCAGACAGAATAAAACTCTGCTTTAAAAAATACTTCTGGGAAAACTATGTTAGAATGTACTAGCTTAATTTGGTATATGATGTCATGCATTTAAGTAGGTAACCACTGAAAACACTTGGTATCTTAAATTTTTTTTGTTTTGGCATTAGGGTTATAAAATATATTGCAAATAAATATCTAAGTAATAAAAATCTAAATAAATAGTTAATAAAAATCAAAACTTAATCTCAGTAATTTTAAGAGCCAACCAGCACAATTTTAAAATAAATAAATACACCTGGGTTTCTATTACAGCAAGAAACATTTACTCAATAAATTGTATGTGGATGTAGTTGTACTGGACTAAGTTTACATATTAACCAAGTTCTAATTGCTCATTTGAGTAAATTTTATGCAAATATATTTACTGCTATTTAAATAATTTTCAGAATGTTTGGAAAGTGCCCAAACCAAAATCCCTAATGAACAATTAGTAAGCAACATCAAAACTGTTAGACATGTTCATATTACAGTAAGAGGGAAAAAACTCTTAAATGACACTGTCTTAGTTTTTCAGTCTTTATAATAAATTCAAAATTACTGGAGCAATAAGAAAAAAACCTTAAATATACAATTACTATATAACCCCATAATCCCTTTCAAGGTGTATGGCCAGGAAAATGGAAAAAAACACTCAGAGGAACACAGGGCCCCTTGTCTACAGTGGCACTATTCCCACAGGCAGAAAGAAAGCAAACATCTATCGAGTGACAGCCAGCCAGAGAGCCAAGATGCAGTCTGTCACTGCAGTGGAATGTCACTTGGCTCTAAGGACTGCAGCCAGACATACTATGCATGAAAATCGAAAACATTACACCCGAAGTCAGAAAACAGGGTCACATATTATATGATACCAGCTATATGAAATATCCAGAATATGACAATCTCTAGATAGAACACAGATTATTGGGGCTGCTGGGCATAGGGAAAGAGGAAATGGAAAGAAACCACCCAATGGGTGAGGGGTTTGCTCCGGAGAGAAGGAAATGTTTTGAAAGTAGAGGTTGAGGCCACGCAACAGTGCCAGAGTACTAAACACCCCTGCACTGCCCACTCTGAAAGGTTTACCTTGTCAGGAGATTTCTGCTTAATAAATTTTACAACATCTGCCGGAGGCACTCCCCTGGGGTGAGGGATGTCCAGGAGAGACATATAGTAACTGGAGTGTTACTATAACAAACATTTGATATCATCGACTCAGAAAAGCTTAATCTTGGCTCACAGTTCTGACAGTTTCACTACATAACTGGTTGGCCCTATTGCTCTGGGCCATGGTGGCACATCACGGCACAAGGTGGTAGTGGAGCAAAACTGCTCACCTCACGGCCAGGAAGCAAAGGAGTGAGGAGAACGGAGGGGTCCACAGTGGCCTTTGAGGACATATCTCCATGACCTGAAGGGCACCCACAAGGCCTTATCTCTTAACGGTTCTGACACCTCCCAATAACACTTCCTTGGAACCAAGACTTTAACAAAACCCAGGCTCCTGGGAATCATCCAGATACAAATGCAAGTTTAACCCTAAAATTTTAAAATTACTTCTCTGTTTTCGTCTTTTTTGGGGGGGAGTAGTTGGGTTTTTTCTACCCAACTTTTCCCTTTCAACTTTTTTCTGTCTTCCTTATCTTTCTTTCATTTCTATATTTTTCTGTTTTTCTTGTTTGTTCCTTTCTGTGACAGTTTTCTAATACCACTGATTTCCTTTTACTCAATAGGACTCCCTATCTCATTTTTTCTCTCTGCTTTCTCATCTCCTATTAATTTTTCAAATTTAACATTTTTCATTCTCTGGTTGCCCGTCTGCTCTATCTTTAATGGTACAATTATTAAGCTTTATGAGATACAATTAGGAAGCTTTATGAATCTTTAGATAGCTAATTAATTCTTTGCTATTGCTATTGAATACTGTTCTATTGTTAATGGAGGTAAATTTGTTTCATTTAGTAGGAACTTATTATAGGTTAGTATTTGGTTTGTCTTAGTGTGTATACTATAATTATAGCTGTCTTTTTCAATGGTTAAAGATGGTTCATTATTGGTTTGTACAGTATGTCAATATCCAGCTTGTCTTTCACACTATTATTATTGCTGATTTTACTACTGTAGTCAGGGTGACATAGTTGTTACTATTAATTGGTTTTTTCTGGACACCAATATCTGGGTTGCCTTATTAACAAAACTGCAGCCCAGTTCCACATAACTGGGTACTGGGCTAAATACCCCACAGTCTCCTCTCCCAAAGAAATGGAGGTGGCTGGATCCTGGGACAGAGGCAAAGGCCAAGTTAGCCACACCTGGGGGCATCACTGAAAAGCAGGCATTAACTAAAGAGATCACCATACTAACAACGAAGTTTTCCACTACAATCAACTCATAAGCCTCAGCACAAACAAACAAGAGCAGAAACATGAGAAGACAGTACAACAAAATGCTTCCCCAAACTCCCATCTCCTTTATATCAATACAGGGCATGAAGGGGGAGGAAATCAAAAGGTACACAGCAAAATTATTGAAAAGGGTAACAGAGGAGATAACAAAACACATCAATAAGGGCATCTGGCAAAATAAAAGATATAACTGAACAATGTGCCTAACAAACAAAACTAAAAGTGGATCGGGTATGGTGGTGGAATCCTGTGATCCAGCACTTGTGTGACTGAGGGAGGAGACTGGCAGGAGTCTGAAGCCAGCCTGGACAACACAAGTAAGCTGAAGACATCCTGAACTACATAATAAGACCCTGTCTCAAAAACTTCCTTTCTCCAAAAACTCAAAACCGACGATGAGTTTACAGAAGATACTAGTAAAAAGTTAGCTGAGCTAAACAATACAAAATATGAATGACCAGCATAGAAAACAATTAAGAGTTCATAAAAAGGTACAAAAACAGAAATTCCAAGAGATTAAAAATTCTTCCATGGTGGCACATGCCTGTAATCCCACCACTCAGGAGGTTGAAGCAGGAGGATTACCACAAATTTGAGGCTGGCCTGGATTCCACAGTAAGTTCAAGGCCAGCCTGAGCTACACAGCAAGACACTGTCTCAAAACAAACAAACAAACAAACAAAAAAGTAAAAACAACGAACATACAAACAAAAAATTCTATCAAAAGAACGGGCGGAAGAAGTAACTAATGTCAGGACACAACGTCAGAACTAGAAGACAGATCTGTTGTTAGTGACCAATTAATGAGCAGTATTTTAAAAACAACAAGAGAACATGAAAGATGCATCCAAGTAGCTGACAGTGATGCAAATAAGACTAATTTAAGATTAACTGGAAGTAATGAAAAATCAGAAGACAGCACAAAGGGGATTAAAAAGCCTTTTAACTGAAATAATAGACGACTTTTCAAACATTCGAAAAAGAACTTAACATACAGACAGTGAAGCATATAGGACCCCATGGGCATGATCACAAAAGAAGCTCTTCACAGTACTTTACAGTCAGGATCTCAGAAGTCCAACACAAGAACAGAGTCCTAAACGGTATCAGAGAAAAGCACTGAGTCACTTATAAAAGTAAAACCATTAGAATTACAACAGACTTCTCAACATAAACCTTAAATGCCAGGAGAATTTGGAACAAAGTGTTACAAGCCCTAAAACAACTTACAACTCAGACTGATACATCCTGCAAAAATTTGTTTCAAAATTGATGGAGAAATAAGATATTTCCAAAATTAAGAACACATAAGGGGGTTTTCAGCTCTGAAGCCCCCATCATGGTAGCTGTTTATCCTCTTTCTTTTCCATCTTTTTCCCCAATAAATTGTCATTTGTTATACAAAAAAAAAAAAAAAGCACCTAAAGGAAATTCACTTCCACCAAGCCAAAGAGTTCTCAAAGATATCACAGAAAGAGACAATGAGGCTAACAAGGACATAAGGTGCAACAGAATGAATATACCAGGTAGGGTGAGCAGCTAAGAAGGAAAGAAAGGGAAACAGCAACAGGCAAATAACACAATGTGAGGAATAAGTCAGTATCTATCAGTAATTACTCTCAATGTGAATGGTCTCAATTCCCCAATCAAATGAAACAGATTGGCAGAAAAGAAAGAAAATCTAACAGTATGCTGTATACAAGAAACATATCTAACTCAAAAAGAAATTCACAGACTAAAAGTTAACAGATGGAAAACAATATTCCATGCAATAGGAACCTGACAGTGTATAAGATAGGTGTAGCTATTTTTTTTTTCAGACAAAGTGAACTTCCAGCCAAAAGTGATAACAATTATTAACATATATATGCTAAATAATGGTACACTCAGCTTCCTAAAAAATACTACTGGACAAAAAAGATCAAATAAACATCAACATAATTATAGTGGGGGACCTCAATACCTCACTGTCACAAACAGAAAAATGAACAAAGAAATATCAGAGTTGAATAAAAACTCTGAGCAAATGAATTTAACAGACATTTACAAAGTTCAAGGCAACAACAGAATATACATTCTCAGCAGTATATGAAACTTTCTCCAAAACAGACCACACAGTAGACCATAAAGCATGGGTAAGTAAATGCAAAAGAATCAAAATTATACAGTTCATATTACCAGATCATAGCACAATGAAACTAGAAATCGATGGCAAAAGAAAACACAGAAATTATGCAAATTAAATAATACATCCTTGAATAATCAATGGGTTACTGAAGAAATTAAAAAAAAAAAGACAAGTTTCCAGAGCTAAACAATAGTGCCAGTACAACACATCAGAACTTACCATACAGTGAAAGCAGAACTACCATGAGAGAGGAGTTTATAGCTGTGAATGCCCACATAACAAAAACAGTGTGTCTAAATAACCCAACAATGTACCTTAAGGTCCTAGAAAAATAAGAACAAACCAAATTCAAAGGTAGTACACAGAGCAGAAATTCATGAAATTGATACTAAAATAACAATACAAAGAACCGATGAAGCCAATGAATCAATGGTGGTTCATGCCTGCAATCCTAGTGCTTGGAAGGATGAGGTAAGAAGATGGCTGAAAAGTTCAAAGGCAGCCCAGTGGCTACAAAGTGAGTTTACAGCCAATACAAACTACATAGTGACACCCTGTTTCAAAAAACAAAACAAAACTAAATAAAAAAGAATAAATAAAAAAGCTAGTTCTTTCAAAGAATAAAATAGACAAACCCTTTGCCAATCTTACCAAAAAAATAAAGAAAAAATCCAAATCAATGCAATTAGAAATGAAATAGATGAAATCATATCAGTCTGTTAAAACCCAAAAGACTGTTAGTAACTACTTGGCAAACCCATATGCCAATAAATTGAAGGGTCCAGAAGAAATGGATAGATTCTTAGATACATATACATTCCCAAAACTTAACCAAGAATATATAAACACCATGAATAATCCAGTAACAGGTAACAATACTGAAGCAGTAATAATAATTAAAAAAAAAAAAACCCAAACCTACCAACTAAGAAAAGCCCAGGTCCTGATGGATTCACTGCTGATGCTACAAGCACTTCGGGGAAGACCTAACACCAGTATTCCTCAAGTTCTTCAATGAAACTGAAAAGGAAGAAGTATTCCTAAAGTCATTCCTGGAAGCTAACACTACCCTACCCTGAATCCAAAAACCAGAGAAGGATACAACCAAAAAGAGAACGAGAACTACAGGCCAATTTCTTTAATGAACACAAACTCAAAAATCCTCAAAAAGATACTGGCAAAGAAATCATCAAAAAGATACATCATGGCCAGGTAAGCTTTATCCCAAGGGATCCAAGGATATTTGTTAGTTACTTGTTTCTCCTTGCTGAGACAACATACCCAATGCCCAAAAATAAAAAGGGAAAGGTTTATTTAGCTCACAGTTTGTGAAGGTTTCAGTCCATAATCTGCTAGGTCCAAGGCAGGCTCATGGCAGTGGAAGACAGCAAAAGCAAAAAGGGAAAATTGGAGGCATGAGAGAGAACACTTTTGTGTCTGTCATATTGTATGTAGGGCTACCTACCCTAGGATAGGTGTATCACTCACACCATAATCCCAGCATGGACCATGACTGCATGAAGTTTTGGAGGGACACTTAGACACAAACCATAACAGATGGTTCAACATATACAAATTAATAAATGTAATTCACTGCATAAACAGAAGGACAAAAATCACGTGATCATCTCAATAGACAAAGAAAAAGCCTGCGATAAAATCCAACATCCATTCCTGATAAAAACTCTGAATAAAATAGGTAGAGATAGACTTTATCTCAATCTGATAAAAGCCATTTATCACAAACCTACTGCCAACATCATATTAAATGGAGAAGAACTGAATACAGTGGTATTAAAAAAAAAAGCACAACACAACAAAACAAAACAAAACACCCAACATATGAATCAATGGGACACAATACAGTAGTGATGGTAAACTTTTTAGAGATCAAGTGCCTAAACTGCAGCCCCAAACCCACCTATTTATCATAAAGTGCTAACACTGCAACTAAATCTGAACACTGAGGTTTTAGTTTAGAAAACATAACATGGTCATTTTGATAAAGTTCCTACCAGAGGGGAGGTTACAGTGTTTTGCTACATACAGTGAAATTTGAAAGCTGGCAGTTATCAGATGATTTGTTTTAGGAACAGAGTTATAAAAACTAAGATACTGGAAATGATATTTGATCATTTTCCCTTCAAGAAACTGTTTCCTTTCGGTTTCACCACGTTTAGCAACACTTTTGTGGTTGATGTCAAAGTGCCACTTTGACACACTGTGCAACACATAACACTTTCACTACACAGAATACGTAACTTTCCTACTGTGGTCAGTCACTCCAAATGACTTTGTCCGGGCCACTTGGAATGAGCTTCCACTACGTGTTTTTCCTTTTTTTTTTTTTGCTATAGTCATTTTATGATGTTCAAGACTTGGAGTCTACAAAACTGCAAAAAAATTTTTTTTAAATGAAGCACAAAGCTATCCTTATAGCAAAAATAGCAAATATTCTCAGTGATTCTCAGCTGGTGTTCTTCTGAAATTTGGCTGACCATCAATCCAAGAAGGCAAAGTTCCACTGACCACCACCAGCTTTTCTACTGCTCTGAAAAAGGCATCTGAGTGCATTTCCTACCTGTGGGGACTCCTGCTAAAATCACAGCCAGCCCAAGCAAATCTGAGCTTGCTCTTATTTTCATAAATTCTTCATGAACTACTGAATATGATGCTGCAGAATCAAATATGCCAGGGGGATAGCATAACATTAAAAGAATCTCAGCCTCTTAATTAGGACATCTCTTTGCTAAATCTTAGATATTAAATTTTAATTTTTTTCTAAGAAAACTCAAAGCTAAAATCTTGTGTCAATAAAAATGAACGTATTAAAAGTCACAGGCAGTCCAAATATACACATATTGTATATTGGCAGCACACTGACTGGTCATGTGAACGCTCAGGTAAGTCTCAGCTGGTAAGTTTTGGCTAATGAGATGCGACTTGTCATTGGTTGGCACCACTATTCCTGTCTTAGTTACTTTTTATTCGTTGCTGAGACAAAATACCTGATGCCCAAAGTTGGGAAAGGAAAGGTTTATTTCTTACAGTTTTTGGAGGTCTCAGTCCATACTAAATTGGCTCCAAGGCAGGGTGGCAAGGCGGGCTGCAGTTCATGGCGGCTAAAAACAGCAAGGCGGAAAACTGGCAAGAGAGACACACCTTCTTCCTGCCATTATATCACATCCTGGCTGCACCCCTAGGAGGATGTTGCACTGACACCACCAATCCAAACACTAGACAATGAACCAATCACAAATGCACAATGCAAATACATGAGGCCTGGGGGCCACCAACATAAACCATGACAATTCCTTTCTGAGCATGTACACTGTTGTCTGGTGCTCAGCTGCTGGGGCAATTTGGCTTGTGTGCCCACAGACAGGGCTGTGTGCTGCTGAGGCATGCATACCATAGGTTTGTCACCACTGGAATAGAGGATACATAAACAACCTCAAGCATGTTCAAATATTTGATCTGTGACAAAAACATACACTAGAAGAAAGACAGCCTCTTTAATAAATGGTGCTGAAAAACTGGCTATCCACATACAGGAAGACTGACTCTAGACCATACATCTTACTATGTACTACACTAACATCAAAATAGATCAAAGAACTAAATGTTAAACCAGAAAAACTTTATCTGTTAGAAGATCAAATAGGTAAAACTCTTAAAGGTATAGGCACAGGCAAGGATTTTCTGACAGCCCCGGTTGTACAGCAAATAGTACCAAGAATCAACAAATGGCATCATACCAAATTAAAAATCTTCTGTGCAGCAAAAGAAACAACCAATAGAGTGAAAAGACAACCTACAGAATGGGAAAAAAATTTTACCAGCTATTCCTGAGACAAAGGACTAATATCTAACATATATAAAAGATTCAAAAAAGTTAGAGACTTCCTGCAAAATAGAAGATCCAATCAAAAAATGGGCAAGTGAAATAATACAGTTCTCAGAGGAAATACAAATGGCCAATAAATACATAAACAAGTGTTCAATATCACAAAGCATTATAGAAAGGAAAATTAAGACATTAAAATTCCATCTGACTCCAGAAAAAATAGCTATCATCAAGAAATCAATTAATTATAAATCTTGGTGAGGCCTCAGGACAAAGGAACCCTTCTGTATCGTTGGTAGAAATGTAAACTACTAAAACCATTATGAAATCAGTAAGGCTGTTCCTCAAAAAACTAAAACTAGAAATTTCATTTTCCTTCTAGGTATCTTCCACAAAGAGTTAAAGACATTATATCGCAGGCTGGGCATGGTTGTGTAATCTTGTAATCTTAGCAGTCAGGAAGCCCAGGCAGGAGGATTACCAGGACTTTGAGGCCAGCCTGGGTTACATAGTGAGATCAAAGCCAGCCTGGACTACATAGCAAGACCCTGTCTCAAAAGAACAAAGAGAGGGAGGGAGGGAGAAACGGAGGGAGGGAGGGAGGGGGATAGAGAAAGAGAGAGACAGAAAGAAAGAAAGAAAGAAAGAAAGAAAGAAAGAAAGAAAAAGAAAAGAGAAGAGAAAAGAAAGAAAAAGAAAGAAGGGAGGGAGGGAAGGGAGGGAAGGGAAAAGAAAAGGAAAGGAGAGAGATCTCGTTACAGTGATACATGCATACCCTTGTTTATGGCATCACAACTCATAACAATTAAATTTTGGAAGCAACTTACATGTTCACCAACAGATAAATGGGTAAAGAACATGTGGTATTTATATGCAATGGCGTACTGCTCTGTCATAAAGAAGGATAAATCTGCGTCATCTGTAGGAAGGTAGATGCACTTTGAGACCACACTGTTGAGTGAAATAAATCACTCACTCACCTAAGCATACGAGAAACCCAAAATACAAATAATGAGCAGGATGAAAGGCAGATAATAGGAAGTATGAAGATCTTTCTGAAATGGGAAATGGATCGAGAGATAGAGGAGGGGGGGTTGGTGGGGAGAAGAAAAGAATTAAGATACATTATCTACCTGTACCAACTCCCCACAGGGAAAGTGATCATTATGGACTGTAAACATTTAATACTAAAAACAAAACAAAGAAAGAAAAACAACAAAAGAAAGCAAATCACAGGCCAACAAAAAGCAAAAGGAAACTGCTTCCAAGGCCAGCTCCCTCGCAGTGCTCTTGGTGCCCATGGAAGCCCCTGCCTGGTCACCACCACCACAGGGGCTCAAGCCTGGCCAGGCCCGTGGAGGCATCCTGACACGCACAGCTGGGTCCCTCTGAGGCTATGTTGTGATGTGCCAATGTCACATGCACAGTGTATCACGTGACCTTGGGAGGCTGGAGCCCAGGGTCAGGCTCTGATGTCTCTGGCAGGCAGATGGAACTGCCCAGGCTGCCTCTTGAGGATGGCACCCAAGCCATGACCTCAGTGATGTCAACAGGTGTGTGCTACCAAAACTGTCAGACACCTGACTGGGCTCTTTTTAATTGATTCAAGTGCTTTAAACCACAGAGGGGCCAGGTTTGGAAAGCGGGCACTGGGTGTTCACCACTGAACCTTTTATTAACTGTGGGTCAGGCCAGGCCCCAACCCTGCTTCTCACACCACGTCCTGTACTCTGCTGCTGGCCTGTGGAGCCAGGACTTAACTCCTCCTGAGCCCTATGTTTTCTTCTGCCATCTTGCCTCTAGCTCTATGGTCCTTTTCTCAGCACAGGCCAGGGACCTGGCTCCTGTCTCTCTCCAAGCCCCTCTCCTAATCAGGCCTGCTAAGTCTTTCTCAAGCTTCTTCCCAGGGCTCCTCCTTCCCTTGCACCACTGGTACAGCCCACCAGGATGCTGCCCTGCTTGGACAGTGCCCCAGCTAAATGCTGGCTTGCTGGGACCCCTATGATAGGCTCTATGATAGGGAGTTTATCCAGCCCTATCATAGGGCTGGATAAACTTTAGGCGTAACTTTATGTTACACAGAGGCCCCCCAGGCACTATGTCTCCTACCAACCCCACTGAGAGGGTGGGTAAGGATCTACCTTCTATAATATCATAAGGAAAGTGGCTGGCCAGGGCCCAGCACACCCCGAATCCTCAATGGATACAAACAGTTACACTGCTATCCACTAATCCTGATTCACTCACAGTACGAAGCCAAAGATCTCCCCGATGATGCTTATTGCTATTTAACAACTTAAAACTGGCCAAAACCCTGAAACATTCAGATACAGCATTCTTCAATTCTCACACCAAACACACCTCAGAATGTCAAAGAATGAAGGAATGGCTAAGCACAGATAACAAGGCACTCCTGGGGGGACTTAAATTCAAGGCTGGCTGCCACATCTATGGGCAGAGAACAGTGACACTGAGAGTGCTGGCTCCCAGGAAGAGGTCCTAACCAACTCAACTGAACAGCAGACAGGCCACACTCCAGTGCATCCAGCCTGGCATCACCAGGAGCACAGTTAAATCCCGGTGCTAACCATGGACTGGTGCAGAGCTGGGCTGGCCGCAGGGCCCCTCATCCCGCCTCTCTCCTCAGAACAAGCAAAGACACTTGGCCCATCACACCTAATGCCAGCCCAGCACCAGCTGTCCTAAGTCACAGGATGCTCTCGCCAGGAGCAATTTTGTCCCTTAGGGCACCTTTGTGGCTATAGCACTGGCAAGTGGGACATGGTGGGTCCAGCTGGGGATGCTGCTCAATACCCTACAGAGCATGGGCAGCCCATGCTAGACAGTCCCATAGAGCAGCTGCAGTGCTGAGGGCAAGTGTCCTGGTGTGGTGTGACAGGGACGAAGAGTCGCTCTCTGGGAGACCAGCCTCACCTTTTTTCTCCCGGGCAATCTTCCGTACGCCTTCCCTGAATTCCGACAGTACTTGCAGGTAGGGCATGACTGTGGACTCGAGCTGTGGAAAGAGTGGTTTTGGCTCAGTGAGAGCAGCTGACCACCGGCACTTATAGCTGACTACCTAACAGTTCAACAGTCAGTTGGCAGGGCAGGGACAGCGTGGGCCATGCTGCTGTCCCTGGAACTCCAGGGAGTGGAGTCCAGCCACCTTCATCCTTGACGCAGTCTATGTAAGGTGTGCAAGTGACGTGCACTCAGGGGTGGGCCCCACAGGTGATGTAGGTCAGTGAGCAGATTCCTTTCACCTTCTGGCAGGACGCACTCAGCAGCCAATCTGTCCACTGTTGACACGATGTGCTTAGGTCACACGTGTGCTTGTTAGAAACCCACTTTTAGTGATGGTGTTGGGCTGTGTTTGGCTCTCATCTGTGATTACACGACTGTGTTTAGGATCCACTGTGTCCATTAACTATTCACATGCCCTGCAACAACTGTCTCTAGTAACAGGGAGGACAGAGAACCATGCTGGCAAAGAGGAACTGACGAGGGTGACGTCTACCTGGGAATTTGAGACTGTAAACGTGTCTAAAAGTATATTCATCTTTCCAGTACGGGTAACAAGGTTTTAGCCTTCTGAGCAAGACCTCCCCTACCTCTAAGTCATCTAGCAGTTTGATAAGTAAAAATAAAAGATTAACAGACACCCCAGCTGGGATGAGTCAAACATCTCAGGCCCAGTCCTCCTCTGACTGAGTCTTGACTCCTTGCAGGGAGGCCCTAGGCTTCCACAGCTGTTTTAGGCCTTTATCTCCATCCATACTGTGAGAGCCCACAAAAGCTTCAGCGAAGAGGAGGTATTTATCCCACTGCCATGGGGGCTCTGGGATGGCTTTGGGGGTCTATCTCAAGGAGATCTGGGATTGGTGGCCTCTGGTGGTTTGGATGACCAAACTGGGGGACATGGCCAAGAGGTCAGCACTCATGAAGTTTAGGACCAAGGGTCACCTCTCTGGCTCCCATAGCACTGTGGTCTTGGAAATCAACCCACGAAATGCACCCAATGTGAAGTGCAGGGTACAGGATGCTTAGCTTCACAGGCTCACTGAGTCCTCACATGGCTGGTTCTTAGAAGGGGAAGGGAAAAGTGGTCATGTTGGTGGCGCCTGATGCCTCATGTGGTAAGGTGGCCCAGACCACAGCTTCATTCAAGAGTAAAAACAACTTCCTAAGTTCAAAGGTAGACTGATTCTAACTTCAGAGTTTTGTTTTGGTTTCTGTGTTTTTAAAGAAATGCTTTACTATCACTTGCACAAAAGAACAAAGGAGTTATGAGGGCTTTTTTTCTAAAAGTTACTAAACATAGATTCACATACAGCAAAGTTGAATAAACAGAGTACCCACAATCAGCTCTGAGGCTGAGAAAAGGCTTGGGCAGGGTGAGAGGTGGGAAGGTCTCTCATAGTGCAGATATTCTCCTTAGAAAGGTGGCTGGGCGTGTCGACAGCACCATCAAGGGGTGGGGCTCCTCATGCTCCTCATCCATAGGAAGCTAGGGTATAAGCAGGTACTGCTGGTGCTGGGGTTAACTGAGTGGCAGAGTACTGTACTTGCCTGGCATGAGGAAAGCCCCAGGTTTAACCCCCAACACTGCCAAAAAAAAAAGCAAGCACACTGAAGGTTTTGCAGGAGGTTGTTGTGGTGGTACATGCCTGTAATCCCAGGTACTTAAGAGGCTGAGGCAGAAAGATCACAAGTGCAGTCAAGCTTGAGCAACTTAGTGAGATCCTGTCTTACAACCAAAAAAGGCACTCGCCTAGCGTACATGAGGCCCTGGGTTCAACACCCAGTAACATACACACACGTGCACATGTACACACACACCAATAAAAGAAAAAAAGGAAGACTGTCTTTTTACTTGGTACTAAGCTCCTGCTTTCATTAGGTGACACATTCAAATGTTGATATATATGTTCTAGTCAAATAATTATAGAGCATTCTCCAGGGGAGGAGAAGGTAGGACATCTATCAGCACACTGTCCTCCAGCAGAGGTGAGGTGTAGGTGATGCTCGTGTTGCTCACGTACCACTGTGGATAGAGAAGCCAACAGCAGGCAAGTGGGGTCCATTCCCAATGGGTCCTGCTCACTCAGGCTTGGTATGCAGAAGGCTCTGCATGATAGCCACCTCCTGCCTTCTGGGTGGCAGCTGCTGTCCCAGGGCATGTGGGCTATGCTGACAGACCCTGGGCCCGATATCAAAATCAGACCTGGCCTGGCGTAAGTTTCTTCCCAGCCCTATAGGGCAGAGGTGGATAATGTGTATTCCCCACTCAACATAAGCGCTGTGCCTTTTGTATGTACACGGGACCTGAACACACGACATATGTACAAGTACAGGTTAGTACAGCTGGTTCTCTGTGTCATCAGGTTCCACATTCAAGGATTCAACAACCCACAGACTGGAAATACTGAGGGAAAAATCAAATTGTATCTGTACTGAACTCAGACTACTTTCCTTGTCATTATTCCCTAAACTATATAACCCTTCACACGACATTTGAATTACATTGGGTGTTACCAATAACCCAGTGATGATCTACAGTCTTCAGGAGGATGTGCATAGGTTCTATATAAATTCAATACCACTTTTTAAATGAGGGGCCTGAGCATCTATGGGTTTTGGGGGCCTCAGGAGTCTTGGGACCCCATCTTGTGGATATCCAGGGAGGATTATGTATTTGGTCAAATCTGAGAATGAGGGTTCAGGACACCACATGACTGAGCTGTGATCAAGGGTGAGAAGTGACCTGTCGGCTGGTGCTGAGACTGAGCTCATGTGGCAGCACAGGGCCTTCACTCCAGCAATGACAAGGCCATCCTGCACCAGGCTGGGGCATGGTTGGCATAAGTCAATGAAGAAGTGACCCCTGGTCTGTGTGTGTCCACAGCAAGAGTCCTGGGGGCTTCCAGGGAAGGGAGTGGGAGGATGAGAGCAGGGGGGTAGAAGCCCCAAAGCACACTGGGTGGGGCAGAGGTCACAGCAGCAACAACTGAGCTGAGGCCCCTGGGGGCAACTATTTACATTTTCTCTACTCACATTTAGGCTGGTCCCAGGTCCTGCAATGGGGAACCCCAGGGAACTTTCCTCTTCGATGGCCCCAAAGATCTAAAGAAAACAGACAGGATTTAAACTGTATGCAGATGAAGGGAGACGGCACACAGCACACATAGCTGGTGGCCCATCCAAACCAAGAGCCGCAGAAACAGCAGGTCCAAGAGCCCCAGAAACCCATCCTGAGGGTACCTCGTCCATGTAGGGAAAGCCCTCGCCTGCTGTTCTGCCCTCTTCCAGACTAAATCCAGGGGAGGTCAGGAACAGGGACAAAGGACAATGAGGCAGAAAGTCACCCCAGGGCCCCACTCGGGGGCATTGCCTCTGGATGCTGGCATTGCTCAGGAAATGATTCTGCACATGTGTTCGTGGTCAAGGCCTCATCACTAGTTTTGCTTTTCAAAGTGCATTATGGTGGCTTCGCAGGCAGGACGCAGCACACTCGAATGCCACCAGAGGCCTGCCTCCACGCAAGGGACCTGGCGTACCTTTAGCATGTGGGTGAGATACAGGGCAACGCTCTCCAGCAGAGCCCGGTTGGGCCTCCTCCTCGCAGCCTTGCGGGCTGCCATATAGAGGTTGCACTGACTGACCAGGCTCCTCATTTCCTCCATGACGGTGCGGGTATCCACATTATCACAGAGGGCTTTGTGTACTGCCATCTTCTTGTCATAGAAGCTGAGCGAGGAAGAAAGAAGGAATACAAATGATCAGAACTGACACTAGGCAACAGCAGTTCTCCACCAAGTTCGACAGCCTAAGCAGTCCATCAGGAGGGGCAGCACATGCTGCGTGGCTCGCAGGATGTGACAGTGCTGACCTCCTCTGCCGCCACCAGGGCCGAACATGCTCATGCTCACGGCCCCACAGGGAAGGCCCCATCATACTTCTTATTCAGCTCTGCCTCTTCATCTTCCCACTTCTCAAACTGCCCGGTGATGTCAACGGGAGCACGGAGGATGTCTTTCACATTTAGGAAAAACTCCTGAAGGCAGAAAAGGCAACATTTCCATCTGCACATTTCTGATGGAACTGTTCTCTTGAACTGATTTTACTTTGGGCAAACTCTGAAGGACCACAATACACACGACCACATTACACAAGAGGCCTGAAAGAAAGTGAAAGCTCTTTTGTTGGGACAGAAACTGTTCCTACTTCAGCCTGCGAGATATTTGCTCAGCAGGAAGCCCTGAGTGACAGAGTGACATGTGCCTTCCATAGGAGAAACGTGACCTCCACAACTCTCCCAAGCTGTGTAACGTTTTAGGGAAGTGGCACCCACTAGCATGCACCCAAGTTCTGGCTTTGGTCACAAGAATGATATGCCAACCCCTATTGTGACCACAGTACCCTCATGCTAGCAGCAGCCAGTGCCTGACCTCACAAGAGCTGAGGACTTACGTTCATGAACTTCTCGTACTGCAGTGCTGACTCCATGGTGTTGCTTGAATAATCCAGAGTGTCCTTCCAGGAGTGCATGAGGAAGGCTAGCCGCAGCTGCCGCGCTGAGGGGACACACAGCACAGGGATGCCGTTACTCCCTGAGAGGCCACCATCATCGTGCATCTGTGTAGGTCCCATGAGTCTCTGGGAGAAGTCATGCTTACCTGAATGCTTCTTCAAGGCGTCTTTGATGGTGATAAAGTTTTTTAGTGATTTTGACATCTTACAGCCTGCGATCGTTAGGTGACCTGTATGCAGGAAGTACCTGACCCAGCAATCATTTTCAAAGTAGGCCTGTGAGGAAAGAGACAGGAAGGATGGTGTGGTAAATGCCAGGTGAGTGCCTGACTCTGAAGGCGCTGTCATCTAGCGTACATGCACTGCCTTGCAGTAGCTGCTGCCTTTCTCAGGTGGGACAGGTAGGGCTTGAAGGGACTGCCCCAGGTCACCTGCCAGCAGGTAACACAACTGCCTTAAATGTGAGGCTGTCTGTTGCCAAAGGCTGGGCTCTTCAGGTAAAAAGACACGAAATGATCAAGATTCAAATTCTCTGCAGACCCTGAAACAGGCAACAAGTTCTATCAGGAAGACCCTTCCTAAGGGCTGCTGAGACTCTTCCCCAGTGCCACGACAAGGACTCTGTGGTCTGCAGCTAGAGAGGTGACCATGTTTACTTACCTCTGACTGGGCCAGCTCATTGTCGTGATGCGGGAACCGGAGGTCGAACCCTCCTCCATGAATGTCCATGGAGGCTCCCAAGAGCGTGCCTGCCATGGCAGAGCACTCGATGTGCCATCCTGGACGTCCCTGGGGAAAAATGAAGGGCCCCTGCTGACCAACCATGCCACCCACTCAGGCCTTCACTGCTCCAAGTTAATAGGCTCTAAGCCTCCTGAATGCCATGGCAACAGGAACTCAAATCCACATGTGGACAGATGAAAAACAACCTCTTAAGGAGTTCGACACTGATCTTCTGCGGGCCAAGTCTTTGCTGAAATCTAGGAATTCCTCCCAGGACCCCCCTGCACTCAAAAGTGAGGAAGGGGGCGTGGGGCAGAGGGAGAAAAGGGGAAGTAAAAAGATTAAGATGCAGTATGTGTACATACCAATTCCCCAAGATGAATATAATTACTATGCATCACAAGCATATACTAGTTTTAAAAAAAGTGGCAGCTGGCCATTTCCCTTCCCACAGCACTTTGCAGTGGGGCCTGTGGTCACAGGAATGTCACAGGGTCACCTTGCCTTCTGGAGTTGGGAAAACTCAAGAGTCACAGTACATCAGAACTAAGGAGGCTTGGAGGCAGCTGAATCTGACCACACTCTAACTCACAGAGAGGGCAACTGAGGTCTCAGGAAAGGAAGTGGTGCATCCAGAAACCCAGGAAATCTCTGTGATGCCAGGTCTCCTGGCCCTGCGGTTCTGCACTGGGGTAACAGCAGGCTGTGACGCAGTGGCAGTGTCCCAGTGCAGAGCCGCCTCTCAGGGAGACCTCTTAAGAGTATGACTGATGTGAGCGTTCCATAATACTGTCTTTTCCCGCCATGCCCAGCATCACGCAGTCTGGGCCCCTCAATTACCTTCCCCCAGGGGCACGGCCAGGACGGCTCTCCTGGCTTGGACGCCTTCCACAGGGCGAAGTCATTGGGGGAGCGCTTCTCACTTAGGCGGTCTGCAGAGACGCTCAGGTCACCTGTGAGTGAGCAAGGGAAGAGGGCAGGTTACTCAGTGGCAAGCCCCCACACCAATGCCCACCCTGCCAGCCAAGCCTTCTCGTGGGTTTATTAGCTTGGCTCAAGTGCCGGGCAGAAACCAGAGCCAATTTGTGCCTAGATACGTGACACTGCTCATCAGCTCCCAAGCCAAACTCCTGTGCCAGATCAACTGTGCCTCAGGGTCTATGGCTGCACTTATCTCTCCATGCCCCCCACAAATAGATCCTTTGGCCTCCTGATGAGGACTTGTACAGAACATTCCTGTGGGCTCCAGGCTTTCAGCTGGGTCCTTTGGATCTTTAGCACAGACAGATCTTTTGTGCTCTTCTACATTTCACTCTGTGGATGGCACTGCAGGTCAATCGTGTAATTTATTAAATCTGATTCAGAGCATGTGCAGTCTTTTGAGGAGCCTTGCCCCAGCCCTGCAAGCTCTTGTCAGCACTAATACAAGCCTCAAACCCTGTTTGGTGAGTGGGCTGAGCTAAGACCTCCTGCTCCAGCAAAGCTCCCCAGGCCCAGCTCTGGTCTTACCTACTTTGCCCTTCATCTTCCCCCAGGTGCCCTCACTATCAGTGGAAAGACCCAGAACAGGAAGGTGGTTCCATCCCAGGACCCCAGCTTAGGCCTCCAAGTGCTGCTTCAACCAAAGGCAAAGCTTCCCTAGGGGGTGGCTAGGGGAAACAATGCTGAGGATGTTCTAAAACATGGGTATGTGACAACAAAACCCATACTGAACATGGAGCACGTGAACAGGGCTACACAGTCATCATCTTTGAACCCAGGAAAAATCACTGCTCATATTGCAGTGTAATGATTTACAGATTTAAAAAAAAGAATCTTCCCAAACACAGACACATACAGCACACAGGACAGACCCCACCCTTATGTCCATCTGTCTCCTGCTGCTCTGCCACCAGCGGTTGTTCAGAACCACACTTGGACTGGCTCTGTGACATTTTTTTTTAGCTACCCTTCACTTGTCAGATAATGGATAGTTAGATTTTTGTTACCCTGCTAAATATATTCACTCAAAAATGTTTGTGTCTGATTACTTTTTAAAAGTAATGAAAAAATTTATAAGAAAGATGCAACTGTTTGATGCTTGTTATGTGCTCGTTTTTTTTGTTTTTTGTTTTTTTTCCCTTCAGTACTGAGACTGGAAGCTAAGGCCTGATGTGTACTCGGGAGATGTGGTACCATTGAGTCATACCCCCAGGCCTTGCTTCAAATTTGTTAAGAGAAATAAACCACACAATCCCTTTTGCTCTCTCCTTCTTGGTCTCATTTCCTGTGACCTCACAGGCTTGCAAGGTGTTCACTGCAAGGTCGGGCTCCCATCAGGAGCTGCTGTGACCTGGTTTCCCCAGTGTGTGCATGCGATCTTACTTGGAGGAGTGACCAGGCTACCACGAGACTACATGCCTGGTATCACTTGCCCCTTTCTGTGCCACCTGAGTTCCCAAATGTCAGTGGCAGGGACAGCATAGAGGAAAAAACCACACCAAGATGCTTTAGTAGGTGGTGTGGGCTGTGAGGAGGTCTGATGGTGTCACAAGGCAGGTAGCAATGTCCTTATGGGCACTGGGCTGAACGCCTACTGTTCTCAGAATCTGAACTCTAACTGTAAAGTTAGTTTAATACAACAGGTCCAAGAATCAAGGAAAAGGACAGCCAGATGGGGTCCAACAGCAACAATCAAGTGCCAGGGGCCCTCATCACTCTAGAACTTTCCTTCACCATACTCAATTGTCGGTCTTCACCCCTGCCTCCTATGCTAGCCCCCCCCCCCCCCGTAAATCCATATCACCACAGCGTGCTGCCATAGTTCCCTCTGAGGATTTATGAAACTGTCTTGTATTTACAGGTTTATTCTGTATCCATCTGACAGGCTGCAAGTGTTCCTACTTTATTCATCTTTGTGAAGAACCAGTTTTGGCTTGTTAAATTATTTCCATCTCACAAATCTGCCTTTAATTTTATTTCTTTCTCTGCTTTCTCTCCACTCAGTGCTTTTCTTCCCTGGCTTTCTGTCTGACATCCTGGCTCAGTATTTTCTATTCTGTTTATTCGCAGCCACACCCATCTGGCACTCTGGCACCCTCTAAGGGCTGTGATTGCTTTGGCTGCCATCCAGCTTTGAACCCTCCCTATGTTCCCCTGCAGCTTCCCTCCTTTGAGGAACCTAGGAGCATAAACCTCCAGGTGGGTCTGTAAACCTCAGGTGTCCCCTCATCCAACTGCCCTGTGCTGGGAGAACCTGGTCTCCATGAAAACAGTTCTTTGGGACTGCACAGACCGCCTTCTGCACTCTGGCAATGTGGTCTAGGTGCTTCAAAGAAATCTTAGACCGCACCTGTTAACTGTATTCCAAACCTTTCATGCCCCGATTAATTCTTGGCCTGCTATCACCATCCACTCTGAGAAGTGTACAAACACAGGTGTGCTGGGCTCTTTTGGTTCCTGGCATGTGGGGTGGTCTGGGGTTGAGTCCTCTTGGCAGACAGGTTCTTTATCACCATGAACTTACCTAGTTCACACCTACAAACGAACACTGGAGTCTTAAACTCCACTGACATTTCTGTTGTTAAGCTGGCTCAGACCTTTTCTAGTGTCTTGCTTGGGTTTAGACTCTGATTTTCAAAAATACAGTCCTAAAGGTGAAAGTACTTGATTGAAATGTGCATTTTAATGACCAAACTACCTCTAAGAAATGTGCAGGCAGGAGGAAACTGTCTGATGTGACAGCAATCCCTTCTCTGCAGTGATCTCTTCAGCCTGGACTTCAGGTATCTCCTCATGCCCACTCATGGGAAAAGTATGGAGAAAATGCTTATGAAAGTTTCACATGTGATTCTGCTCAGCCTACAAAAAATTTAACACTATGCTTAAAATGTCTGGATCAAGATTATCAAATATGAGTCACTCTGCATACACCCGAGTCCCCAGGCCACCCCAACCTTACATATACAATTACACCATCCCGGAGAATCAGCACCCTGTAGGTACTATGCCTGGCACAATAGTCTCTCATTTCTTTGTTTCTTAAGAAGCAATGCACATTATCTCCATGTGTGGAAAACTTCTAAAATTCCCACAGGAGAAACTTTACGATTCTCAGTGATGGGCTCAGGACACCCGTGGTGGCTGTGAGGTAAACCCTGCTCAGGCATGTGTGAGGAAGAACTCCTCACTCATGCATCGTGTTGTGTATTTACCTTCCCCTTCCTGAAGAGCTTTCTGGTCCCCAACAGCTTCGGGAACCAGCTTCCCATAGGAGTGTTTCTCACTGGAAGCAAACTTCGCTGTGTCGAAGTAGACAGACCCATTTGATGCATAGCTAGAAAATAACAGAGGAACCAGGAGGTCTAATGGTGTAACAGAAAATGCTCCCCCTGCCCCTCAGTCAGTGTACTTCAGTTTCTTAGTTGCCCAGGTAATAGTTCCTGTGCCAGCTCTGGAGGTTCCTGTTTCTTACAAATGGCTCGGTCACTGCGATGCACACTATATAAACCAATCCCCAACAGACAAGTCATTCTCCCTCTGTATTTCCTGCTTGCTTATCTCAAGATCAGGGCCCGATACTTTAATACCAGGAATTCAACTCATGATCTGAAAATCACTGGAGGCTGGACAGTCACAAGGTGCAAGGTTCACCCAAGCCTCTCTCCTGCTCTCCCTGTGGATGCCCTAGGCCCACAGCAGCTGTGTGGGTTGAGTGGAGCAAAGAAGACACCTCCCATAAGGATGGTGGCTTCCTCACTGCCTGACAGCATGTCCTACCTGGTGACCTGGGGCCATGCAGTTCTAGCCTGGCCTTACCGGGTGATGACACTGCCCTGTGTGGCACGCCCCTATCTCCCTCTGAGTCTGCATTCCATCAGCTGCTGGCATTCCACACAGCCCAGCTGGCTATAGTCTTGTGCTGCTCGGTAGTGACCTGGGTTAAGAGGGGAGAGGGGCAGCACTATCCCTTCAGAGTTGGTGCTGATACAGGCACCAAGCACATAGTCCTTACTCCTTCATCCAGTCTGCACAGCTAGGTGGAGAGGGAGGCAACCCGAGTTTGTGCCCAGGGCCCCCACTGACAAGCAGGGTAGCCCTCCTTGAGTAGGATGGAGCAGGTAGGGCCTGAGTGCCGCCCACAGAGACCTAGGTTTGGCTACACTCCCATCAGGGGCTCCTTTTGTGAACACTAACTTTCAAGCTGTGGGAAGTGTCTCTTGTGGTTGTGCTGGAGTAGACACCCAGTGCAGGATGACGTGTGCATTAAAATCATAGCAAGCAGGACACTGAAGAAATGCATACACTCTTGGGAACAACACACCAGGATGCACAATCTTAGAGTGTGCGAGTGGTGCTGATGTCCCCAAAGACCCACAGTGTCCATGTTCCTCATCATGCTGCTCTGGGAACATTATCCATGGCCTTAATGGCCTAGTTTCCTAGAAGACTTGGGGCCACATCCCTCCAGGGGCATTCCCACAGGGCGCTAGATCCATCTAGAGACGCTGATCAGCCAGATGCAAGCTCTTCAGCCCCGGGCTCAGCCAGAGGGCAGAGGAAAACTGTTGGGGGCTCTGGAACAGGCTGGAATGTGGGTCACCTGCTGCCTCTTGCTTCTGGCCTCAAGCAACATGGTGGCATCTGCATGATTAGATACCTATTACGATGGTAGATGCTATGAAATAAAAAACCCCAGGGCTTTGTTTTAAAACAATCTTAAAATGACAGCAACAGCACCAGCAGTTAAGTGCAAAGCCAAGTGCTTGCTGCGGGTGAGCATGAAGGTGTGGGCAACCTAGCCAGTAACCTCAGAACACAAGTAGCCCTTCATCGTGGACCTGAAGTTGGGGAGCTGCTCCCCTGGAATGGCGAGAGGCAGAGGCAGAGCAAGGCCCTGCCCGGTGCTTACCCATAACCATTGTCCACAATCTTCTGGACAAAGTCTACGATTTCTGGCACATACTCGCTGACCCGGGTTAAGACATCAGGAGGGAGGACCTGTGGGTGACAAAGGAGAGGCTCAGTATTATCCCTTTCAACATTTTTGCTTCTTGTGAACACGGTCCATGAAAATGACATTGCCAATTTATAAAACAAGAACTCTGCACATACTAAGGAGTAAGTGATTATACTGGGTCTGGGCTGGAGGGGATCCCCATATGCTGACCACTGGGGTGCCCCAGGACAGGGGCTCACCAGAGTTTCTCTGCCCCACTATCTATCTGTGACCTTAGGCCAGTAGCTTTAGCTGAGTCTTGGGTCTGTTGCCTGTAAAACGTGAATCATAAGGTCAATCTCAGGCACAGCTGTCCCCAGGATTAGTTTACAGAAGGAACTGCTTCTTGCCTGTCCTTGACGTGCTCGGGGATCTCTGGGTACCCCACCCCCACCGCCTTACTGCCCCAGTCTTTTCTTTCCTCCTCCCTACCAGAGGCCTCAGGAAGCAATAATGATGATTCTAACAAGGGCTTGCCTTGCAATAGTTTTCCACCCTCAGAGTTCTGATTTATCTTCTGGCCATCCAAATGGGTGTGGCAGAGACAATGAAGGTGAAAATCCTACATTTAAAAAAATAAAAGCGCTCTCCTTCTGCTTAAGTTGAACACTGACTTAGCCACTTAACTGAGCTTGCAGCATGAATATACTGTGGATCGCATGAGGGTTTCTGGCTTTACCAAAACAGGAAGGTGGAAACTGAGGCCTGTAATCTGAGAGAGCAGAGCAGAGGCAACGCAGGACACTCACGTTCAGTGCTTCCATGTCTTTGTGGAATTCTTCCTCCCAGAACTTGGGTAGTTTGTGGAAAATGGAATTGTCAGTCACTTCACTGCCACATGTGGAATCTAGCCAGTCGGAAAGCAAATCCTTGGCCTCTTCTATCAATACCTAAAAGAAATAGAACATCCAATGTGACCTGCTTTCCTATGAGCACATCTATGTAATGCAGGTGGTGTGAGCCATTCAGGTCCCGAACTCAAAGACGGGCACAGCTGCATTCCACAAGGAGTCACCATCTCTGGGAGACAGTGATGCTCACATGACCAGCTCACTGTAACTGTTCCCGAGTGTGCCCCATGTCCCTTGACCCCTTAGTGCCTTGACTGGCACTAAGAAACATATTCCAACTGCATTCTTCTCAGACTGGAGAAACACCTGTTCTCAATCTCTCTTGGAGGAATCTAGCATTTTTAGCATTTTAGCTTGAGCAGTAACAGGCATGTGGGGCCCCCCAGGCAGTCTGCTTATGAGTAGGAGGAACAAAAGGTGAGAGAAAGTGCAGAAAGATGATCCTGCAAAGAACAGGGATACACAGGGTGGACAGATCACCCAGCAGGCTGGCAAGAAGGGGAAAAGGGTACTGTGTGGATCAGGCTACAATGCATACTCTGGCAACAGCTCCTGGTCAACATAGTACAGTTGGCTAAATGTGGCTGGACTTTGCCTGGCAAGGCAAGCACATAGGATGCTCTGATCCCTCTCCACTGTGGTGGAGCACCAGGGGAGACAGAAAAGGCTCAGCATGCATCCCAGGAAGGCAGAGGCTGTCTGTCCATCAATGCCTGTCCCAACTGCAGGCACAGCATCCTCCAGAGGGTGGCCCCGAATGGACTGTCAGACCTGACCCAGCAAGAATGCAATCCTAGTTAAGGTCACCATATGCCCAAAGATGAGCAACCGTGAGAGAAGTCTGCAGCGATAACGCCTGAAAGGCTTCTGATGTGACAGTTGTAAGATGCATAGGAAAAACAGCAAGGCCAGATGTTCAGGAAATCAAAGGTGGAATCAGAGTGGTGACTAACAGCAAGTCATAAGACACTGTACTGCTCGAGAAGGGGTAGTATAAGTCCAGGTTGCTCAGTTATACATCCAAGCTACCATGTCCAGCTAAGTGTCAGAGAGCAGGCAAAGAAGCCTGGCCTGGCACATGAAAGGAGTGAATCAATAGCAGTGGTAACCACATGAAGGCCAAAAGAAAACCAAGACAGCAGTGGTGCCACAAGTCTGACAGGTAGCTTGGCAGAGCCCAAGCACCACAGGGCAAGGTAGGATTTCACATGGGTACTCCAGGCATGTGCTGGTAACAAGCCACTTCAAAACCATGGGCCACCAAAATAAAGGAGAAGGACACAGGTCAGCAGTTTGGCCTCCTTGGGAAAGGTGGTGGTATGTAGAACCCCAGGCTGGTGCCAGTCATCCAGCTGTGAATATTTCCAGAGACTATGTTACAGGCCAGGAAGTTGCCCCTCCAGCCTAACAAGAGGTAAAGAGCTGAACACAGAGAACATGCAATACTCTTCTTAGGCCTGGAGAAGTGAGGTCACAGATTGTGCCCCAGCTGCAGAGAGGTGAGGTCGCATGGCAAACTGCAGCCCCAGCCACAGAGAGGAAGGAGTGCAGAGAAGCGAAACTCCCTGGGAAGACTCAGGGACAGGAACTTCTACAGGCTCAGTGTGAGACGGGAAAGCTACAACTCTACCTGGGCAACTACTGAGGCCTCAGGATGCCATGCCTGAGAGTTAAAATCTTCAAGGCGGACCTGTCATGGGGATCACTATTATGAGTTGTCCTCCCACGAGTGTGACCAGGTCATCAAGATAAACATAGAGAAAACTATGCCCTCATGCTTCCAGCAAGAAGGGAGAGGAACCATTTTTCTGTTTGTTTCATGGTACTGGGGATTTAACCCAAGGTCTCTGTACTCAGCTACATCCCTAGCCTTTTTTTTTTTTTTTTTAAGACAGGGTCACTAACTTGCCAAGGCTGGCCTTGAATTTGTGATCCTCTTGCCTTATCCTCTGAGTGTGGGGATCATAAGTATGTGGTGCCACTATGCCCAGCTGGGAGAGAAAACATCCTAAAATATACCAGTATGCTCTGTTTTTCTTAATAAAGTCTGCCTACTATGATCTGTAAGAATTACATGCTGAGAACTTAATTCCCTATTGAGAACTTAATTCCCAATGCAATAGGGCGAGGCAGTGGGGCCTAACAGTAGATGTTTAAATCTGAGAGCTCCACCGTCAGGAATATAGTCTATGTCAGCTGCAGTGCACTCTCCTGCCCTTCCTTCTGCCAGGGGGTGATGGAGCTACAGCACCTTGCTCCAGTCAGAGGCCTTGATCTTGGACTATTTGGGGAAAGTGATACAGTTCTGGAGATGGATGGTGGCGACGGCCACATAATAATGTGAATGTGTCTAATGCTCTGGAAGTGGTTAAAATGTTAACTCTCATGTTATATATGAATGTTTTGCCATAATTCCTTTAAGTAAGGATATTAGAGGAAAATTGGGGAAAAGGTTTTATGGCAGACTTGCAGGTGACAAGGAATCCTGACAGCAGGTCCCGGAAGCACAGGTGAGCGGCTCAGCCCGAGGCACACTGGAGGAGGAACAGTGCTGTGCAAGGCCTGTCTCAGCAACGAGGCCCACACGAAGCACAGCATCCCAGGACTGTGCACATGGCTCAGAAACAGCCATACCAGCCAACTGTTATGTGGGAACCCAGAAGAGCTAAAACTAAAAAAAAAATTTTAAAAAGAGAGCTAAAATGGCACACTAAGGTGGGGAACAGGGGACAGGGAGAGATAGTGGACACAAGACACTGCACTGAGAAGGCTGATACTGCTGTATCCTGGAACTGGCATGATCTCTTGCAAAATGAATCTCCCACTTCCTAATAAGTGAGCTCAATTTATCTCCAATGAGTTTACCAGCAGGGGGCGCCAGTGGAAAGGAGAAGGACCCTCCTGTGTTTAGGTGGCGGGGAAGGCCTGGAGGAACAGAGCCGGGCACCCTGTCAGGGGTCTGAAGAACATCTTTGGCAGCCAGAGAACATGCCAGTGAGACAGCCCAGCCCTGAAGGCACCCATGAACCAGCTGCTCACTTCAACTTCAAATCTGGCTTCTCTTTGTCCAGCTGCTGCCACTAAGAAATGCCGAGAAGGGTCCACTGGAATAATCAATTCCACAGAAGGCTGCTGCTCTCATTGTAAGTGAGACAGTAGGGAAGTAGCATCAAGGTGGGGTCCCAGAGGATCCCAGGTTCCAGTGCAGTGGCCCTGAGCTCTGAAACCAGGAAATGGGGCAGCAGGGTGTAGAATGGGAGGGCACTGACTAAGCCACTGAAGAATGGAGCCACCAGTCCCTGAGCAGTTACAGAGCTGTAGGTCAGGGCATTTAACTGCAAGATGCAAACAATCCAGGACACAGCATGTGTCCTACATAGGAGGGACTTCAGGACACAGGAAGAGCTCACCTGGGCAAGACTGTCTACTTCCTCCCCGGGAAGGCTGGCGTGCACAGCTCGCTCGAGTGGCTCTGTGGCCAGCTGCACCGCGTGCTGGATTCGCTCCAGCATCTGCCTCTTGTCTGGATCCGTGGTCTCATGTAACTTCACGGTAAATGGCTACAACCATAAGCACACATCATACCTGTTAGACACTACACAGAAACCCGGTTCATGGAGCTGGGTCAAGGTAGAGAAGACCTGAGCCCCCAGCGTAGGCAGCCCTGGAACCACCCCTTTCCCATGTGACTGGACATAAGCATGCTGAGTCTGGTTCACCCATGCAAAATGGGGGTGACAGCTGTGCTGTGACCCTGCTTTGTGGATAAAGCAAGGTGGTGCAACTAGCAAGCCCTGTGGGCCTGCAAGACAGCTATGCTCTAACTTCATGCCATTCCTCTCTTCAAGATAAAATACCATAAATATACCAGTAATTAACTAAAGGAAACTAAAGACAATAAAATGATCTATTGTAGTCACACTATGTGATACAAAGAACTATACATTTATAATGCTTACTCAGAGTGAAATTATTAAATTGGCAAGAATTAATTTAACAGTCCTGAAAATTTATAGTACTGGGAACATAATAATGGTTTAAGAAGCTTAGCATAGCTTTTGCTTTTGAGTCAGAAGTATCAGATTGGCTGTGATCTTCACATTGAGGACTTGAGAGTGATTCAGTGAAGTATTTTGAAGAGCTGAGATTAGTGGATCAGACACTTCCTGTAAATGGCAAAAATGCCACCCACATCTACATCATGTCTTTATGCATCTGTCCTGGTGACCTCACAGACTTGGGGGGGGGGGTCACACCTGCAGAGACATCAGTACTCCTGATGGAATCAGCTTGGATACTGCTTTGTGAGGGTCTTCCCAGACAGGCCACCCAAGGGACAATGACATCATCTTTGAGATACTGACCAAAAGTCATGAGCAGGGACAATGACAAGGGGACACAGGGGCACAATGTCTAGGCCAGAAGTAAGGGCTCACTGTAAGGGCAGCGTGAACATCCTCTAGGAGCTGGGAGGCCGGGGGCTTCCGATCCCGATACTGCTCGAACAGGTAGTTCTGCCGGGCTCTCCTGATGATCTGCAGAGGGAGAACCACCCACACTCAGCCACTCCCAGGCACATGCACCACGCCGCTCTCACCTCAGCAACTGAGTGGGGATAAGGGTGGTGTGGGGACAGCCACAGGGCCGAGCCCGTGTAGCTCGGTGGGATACCAACACTGCCCTCTATCTCCCACCTGCCCAGCAGGGCTGAGGTCTATGAACTTCTGGGTGCCAAGGAACAAGCCCTGGGCCGGCTTCCCTACAGAGCCATGCAGAGTTGGCCTTGCTTCCTAAGGCCTCAGGGGTGTGGCCACTAACCAATGTAGTCCTTCAAGGTGTGGATTTCTAGCGGCATCTACACATATGCGCAAAAGACCTTACACATCCATAAACTGTAAAATCATTTCATTGAGAGGATTCATATGTTTATAAGTCAGCTCTGAACTTAAGTCTATGACATTTTATCTACTCCTCTGAAAGTCCTATCTCCACACATGGTATCTGCTTGTATTTTAATGAATTAATTTTTGTGGTTTTCTGTGACAGGGTCTTGCTATGTAGTCTAGGTGGGACTTGAACTCACTATGTATCATCCTAGGCTGGCCTTGAACTCAGGGGGATTGTCCTGCCTCAGTCTCCCAATTGCTGGGATTACAGGCTTGTGCCACTAGGCCTGGCTCATATTTTAATCTTAACTTTTTTTTTTTTTACCTTATCATCAATGTCTGTAATGTTCATACAATAAAAGACGTCATACTGGAAATAATCCTTTAATACTCTTCGCAAGATATCAAAAGAGATATAGGACCTAAAGCAATGAAAGAACACATTTATGATCAGTACACACTGTTTATACAAGCTCAGCACTGCAACTACGACATTTACAGGGAGGGCATCCCTAATCTTAAAACTCACAATGCTCCCAAGGTGTATTTGTTTTGTTTTGCACGGTCATACTGGGGACTGAACCCAAAGCCTACCACTAAGCCACATCCTCAGTCTTTTTAAAAATTTTATTTTGGAAGCTGGGTGTGGTGGAACATGAACTCTGGGTGGCTGAGGCCATATCACAAGTTCAAGTGCAGCCTAGGCAACACGTTAATTTAGCAAGCGAATATATCAAAATATAAAATAAAGCCAGGTGTGGCTGGCACATGCCTGTAATCCCAGCACTTAGGAGACTGAGACAGGTGGATTGCTGCAAGTTCAAGGCCAGTCTAGGCTACACAGTGAATTCAAGGCCAACCTGAACTATATGGTGAGACCCTGTCTCAAAAAACAAAAAAAACAAAAACCCAATCAACCAACAACAAAAGTAATAAAATCATATATATATGGCTTGGGGATGACACTCAAGTTGAAGGCCCTTGGTTCAACCCCTAGAACTGAACAGAAAAAAAAATTTTTTTTGAGACAGGGTCTCGAATTGGCCTTAAACTCATGGTCCTCCTGCCTCAGCCTCTCAAGCAGTTGGGGACACAGCATGACCTACTGCACTTAGTGGAAAACTCCAAGTTCTTTGGAGTGTTTTTGCGATGTCACAAATAGAAAATCCTACACTGTTTCATGCACCAAATTATTATTAAAGATATTGTGTATAATTGCTTTCAGCCTATATATACGAGGCACACATAAAACACACACGAAAATGTTCTAAATGTTGCAAAATTCCAAATGAGAAAAAAATAAAATCCAAAACACTTCGGCCCCAAGCATTTCAGATGAGGGAAACTCAACTTACACTGCAAAAGAGTTCTGCGGCCTCTATTCCAGGAGCCATCTACTCTTGGTGAGCCACACCCACAGCACCTAGAGGAGGGTCAGAGCCCAGCCAGCCTCGGGTGTGTTGTCAGGCCAACCCCCCCACCAGCCCCACCAGGGACCCTCAGAGCTGGGGAGATGAGGGAAATGTTGGTAATAGCAGCCACAGGGTTCTGGGCCATTTTCCCTCTTGGTTGTTTTCATCTTCTGGCACGAGCGTGGGCTACTCAGGGTTTCAGATCCTACCTGGCGTGTCCCATGTGAGATGCATCATAGACGGTCGGCCCACAGCAGTACCATGTCACTTTTTTCCCATCTTGAGGTATGAACACATCCTTGTTAGAAACGAAGGAAGGACGATCACAAGAAATTCCAGAAACACTGTACAGGAGCACCAAAAGCAGTAACAAACATCACACTGGTTTGTTCTGTTTTGCACCAACGGATTCGTTAAGAACCATTTTATTTCACTGAAAGAGTCACACTGGTCTAGGGGATCTAGGGAGAGCATCCTTGGCGCTGTCTAGGATTTGAGCACTGGCAGCTCGGTGCTCTTTATCCCTGGAATCCTGCTCCTCTTTGAAGTTTTGGTAAAGGGAACAACACTTCTCTGTCTTGGGGAAATGCTGTTCATTTACCAACCACAGCTAACAGTTATTACCCTCTGTGAGGCATTCACGATCCTAAGGGGCCAGCACTGCTGCTTTCTTCTCCATGAAAGACATAGAGGCTGAAGGCCAGTGGCCAGCGTCCGTCCCTCCTGGGGGAGTCAAGGTTGGAGATCAGTTAGCCCCAACACTTTCAGACCTCTTGGGGCAGTTGTGACCAATGAGTTGCACACAGAGACAACGAACTGCTCCATACTTGTCCTCCTGGCCTATTAAGCAGCTGGCTGATTAAAAATAATGCAACTTATTAGGGCTGGAACCTTTTCTAAAACCTCAGGAGCTACGGGCCACAGCCTGAGCAAGACAGACCAAGCAGAGTCAGTTCAGTGAGCAGCCAGACCTGCCTTCTCTGCTGGCTCCAAGAACACCTGGCAGGTTTGCCCGTGGCTGATCTGCTTAGCTTGCAGCACTGCCTGCTGCACCTGTGTCCTGAGAGCACCCCAGCATTTGGCCTGGCTGTGAGTGACTTCAGCACTCACTTACGGGCGCAGCCAGCTAGACCAGCAAGGCAGTTCATGCCGAGTGCTGGCAGGCAGGCTTCCAGAAGGCATCATGCACGGTGTCAAGAGTCTCAGCTCTGCCTGAATTACAGGCCACAGCACAGGAAATAACAGGAGGATCCTGAACCTGCATTGAGGCATCCTGGAACCTGCAGTGAACAGACAGCTTCCTGTTGGCAAGGGTAGAGGACGCCTTGGCTCCTGGGTGCACAGCAAACACACAAGCTGCCTGACCCTCCTTACCTTGTTCCGTGTGAGGCTGTTGTATAGGCGGAGCTTGCATGGCTCAGTCCCGGCTGGAGGGGACCACTGAGGCTGCACTCGCCGGCCTTTACCTGGAGGCAGAGTAGATGGGTCACATGCAGCACCCACAGTGACCACTAAATTGTGAGACCCGGTTGCCACAAAGGAACTGCGATTTTTAATGCAATGTTAAGCAAAGTGAATCTAGCTTTGCTCCCATGCCGTGCGGTGGCATGAACCTCCAGCAGGACTGAGGAATGCCCACACGACAACCAAACATGTCCCACTGTCCCCCAAGCAGGCACCCTCCCAGTGCCATGCAGTGAGGTGAGGGCCTCCCTGACCCCATGGTTGCTGCACTGTGACTGGGGCTGTGATGTTGCAACCCTGGCTGCCCCTAACTTGCCCTCTTCTGCATGAGGTGAGGTGTGGACGGTCTGTGGGACACAGGTCACCTCCAAGCCTCCAGCTGCAACAGAGGTGAGGGGTCAGGGCACAAACAGCTGTGCATCGTGGTCACAGTAGAGATCGACCTTCCGCCTCTATCTTTGACTACCCAGGTGCCAGTGACTGGCTGCCAGGGCTGACCCTGAGGCCACGCAAATTCTGATCTTCAGACACAACCCTGTGTCCCCTTCTCATCCCCCCAAGCTGGTCCTCACCAGCTCAGGCCAGTCCCTTTCTCCAGGGAGTCCCTGATCGGGGGCCATCACATGACACAGTCTCTTTTTGGCGCATGTCCTGCCACTAACACGGATCTGCCTCTGACCAGTGAAATGCTGTCCTTGCAGTCTGTGTATCTCAGAGCACTGAAGAGGTATGACTGTCCCTAGGCCAGGAGAGACTGGAAAGTCATTTTTCACACCCCACAGGTGTCGCATTCTTAGTCTCAGTCTCAGAAAGCTGATCACAGAACACTGCTGAAAGCTTTCCAACTGTCCCAGGCAGATGCCTGTACGCTACTGTGCTGGGATCACCCAACTGCCTCCTCAGGGGAATGCAGTTTCTCTCCTCTGCCTTCCCAGAGCTGGACCCTGGGTTCACTATACCCTACACACCTGTGAGCCAAGCCTGTTGGGGCACAGATTCTTAGGTACCTGCCACCCTGCATGGTGCCTGGCAAGTCCTTGCTCACCTTTGCTAAGTCACAGAAGCGACCCACACCAGGGATAGGTCTCAGTGCTCACATTTTCTTGCCTGTCTTCCCTACTCTCCAGACAGCTTGTTTCCTGCCTCTGCCACCTCTGTCTCTCATGCTGGGAGTGGGGGTGTCTGCCCACAGGTGAGATCAGTCCAGATCCTCCTTGAGTCTACTGAATGGGGCCAGCAGATCACCTGCTAATTCCCATCTTGAGAGCCACAGAGAAGTCTACTCTGGTCTCTACCCTTGCCTAGGCCACACTGGGTAGGTAAGAGGACACTGATAACTAGCAGGATGGAAGGCAGCACCTGTGATGGGGCAGATGGAGGGAGGCAGTTGACAGCGAAGCTAAGCTCCTTCCTGCAGATGAGTTCCAGTCTGACCACAGGTGGCCACAGATTCTGATTGTGGAAAATTGCAAATCCTTAATCAGACATCAAGTGGTCAGTAAGATCAGGTACACTCTTAAAGTTCACTTAGAAGCATCAAATCCACTTAAAAGAAAATCACATTCTACAATTTGATAGTCTGCGACTGACATTTTGAGGCCCTGCCACTCTCCTTCCTTTCTGAGGCCCTGTAACCCAAGATGCAGCTGTCCTCTCAGATGATCAGGGACGCTGCCAAGTGCTGCCATTCTGAGGACTGAAAGAGCAGATCTGCATAGGTATGCGCCAGAGCAGCACGCTGAGGTGCTCCCGAGGCACACCCAGCAATGCTCAGCTTGCCAATTCCCTCACAGGCTGCCAGCCCCACAGCTGATGACGGCTTCCAGGACTTCTGGCAGACAGAATTCTGATATGCAAAGGGGAAGTAAATACTGGGAGAGGTGATGCAATGGCCTGCGTTTCGCAGTGAACCATACCCTAAAGTCATCAGGTTTATGTTTAGCAAGGATCTTCCACTTCTGCCTGATGCTCCAGGACCTGATGATCCAATCAATGCCCCCACTGGTGCCAGAATTTGGTTGGGTTTCTTCTGAGACAGTGTCACCCCATACACAGGTATCTCACTCTAGCCCTGCTAGGCACTGTCTGGACATGTAGATACCATGAGAAACTGTCCCTAATCAAACAGCACCAACAGAACAGCTGTACATGGCAGACCAGACTTGGCCTTCAAAACAGGATAGGAAGATTGAAAGGTAAAGGATAGGGTGGTCACCAGAAACATCCTCAGCTCCTGAGGAACCTCACAAAGGGTGGGGAGTTTCTGCAAAGGAACACTCAGTCCTGAAGATGAGCATCACGTGCTTGGGAGCAACACTGAACTTGCATCATCCTAGGATGTGGCTTTGGGTCTGGCAGACCTATGGCCAGTCTCAGTGAAGGGGATGCCTAAAGCCTTCCTGCACTGAATCCTAGGCCCAAGTGGGGGCTGCCCAAGAGGTTCAAGGCCTTGGGAACAAGTGGCCCTCCTTCTGTAGCTGCAGAGAGAAGGCTGATGAGGTAGGAAATGGGCAGAGGGAGCAGAGAGAGAGCCAGGCAGAAAGGGGTCTGGCTTCACAGGAAGAGGGCTAAGAGTGTAAAGGAGGATCACCCTCTTTCTGTCTGGGAGGGTCCTTCAGATGTTGAGGACCTCAACTTAGAAAAGAATGCAGCTAGACTGACCGAGCAAGAAGGAGCAGTCAGTGAATGTACACAGCGGGCCAGAGGGCAGTGAAGACACTGCAATGCACAGAAGAGCCAGTGGGGGACGGCCTCCTACTGTCCCACTTGGTGTTAAGGACAGAGACTGGAAGGGTTGGAAAGGATTTCAGTGCAACAGGGCAGCTGCTATGATTCTTGTAGCTACACGGAGGCAGTTACACAGCTACAACTCAGAAGCATGGGTAAGGACACTAGACTCTGAGGGCCTGGGCCCTGCCCAAAGGCACTGTAAGTGGCATGCAGGCCCAGGCTCTAACCCTAACCTTCACCTTTACTGAGGGCTCTGCTCAGGGGCCAACTGGCCTAACTCATGTCCTTCCTGGACACGTGGGCTTCATGATCAGGGCACTTGGACTGTGGAGGTGGCACCACAAGCCTGTCAGTGCTGCCCACAGTCTGTCCTCCCACTAACGTGCACCTATCAGGCCACATCCTCACTGGGCTCTGCTGTTAGTGGCCTTCTCCACAGGTCAGAAATCTACGCGGTCCCCTTCACCTCCCAGGTAGGTGGCAGAGTGTCTGCACTGCTCAGGGGAGGAAACCGGCTACAGCAAGGCCTTCTACCTGTGCCAGAGGAGGCTGTCTGCTGCCAAAGTTTCTAGAAAACCAAGACGTACTCTGACTCTAGGAGACTTGGGATTCCCTCTGCCCAGGCTGACATAGTCGGGCACCTAGCAGAAGCTTGACCATGGTGGAGGCCCTGGGCATGTCCCAGATTCCTCACGTCATGTCTGGAAAGCCTCCAGGTCACTAACAAGGACTGCTAGAAGACAGCACTCAGCCCAAAACATATGAAGGAGACAGTGCAACCACAGCCACAGTGGCCAGGTGTTCAGGGACCCTGGACAGTGAAAGTCATGCAGCTGACCTTGTCGTGAAGCACAGAAATGAAACTTATTTCTGATTTTTTAAAATATCAGTGCCAATTACTATGGCTTTAGAATACAGTGACACTACGCTTGGAGGTTCTCGAAGAACCAATTCCACAGGGCACAATTCTATCCTACCCTTGGCCCAGCGAGCATGGAATCTGCCCCACTAAGTAGCTTGCCTGAGACGGTGGCGTGGGGCGCTCACTCGGCACCCACTGCCCTGTGGCACCACATATCCAGGGACCTTGAAGCAGAGCTTCTAATGGTGGAGAAGTCACTGTTACTCACTTGCTTGGAGCCCGCAGGGCTCGCCTTTGTCACGGGGGCCACCCAGGAGCGCTTCTATGTGCCTGAACCACCGGGCCACGTGGAAGAGCCTCGTGTCAGCGGGAGGGGTCGAGAGCTGCCTGAACACGTCCACGTCTGCCTGGGACAGTGAGTACCCCTGGATATAGCTACGCGTGCTGAGGTGCTGGTCCAGGGCCTGCACCCTGGCTGCCTCGTCACTAATGCTCAGAATGGACCTGTAGTCAGCAGCTGAAAAGACAGAGGGCACAGGCTGTCAGGCAGGCAGGCAGAGGACCTGGGAAGGTAGGAGGAGCATGACACTGGGAAGACAGAGGGTGTGGGGCATTAGGCAGGCAGGCAGAGGCATGTATGGCAGAGGGCACACAACTAGGCAGACAGAAATCTCCACGAGGTTGTCAGGCAGGCATCAACAGAGAGAGGCAAAGTGAGAACCTCTCCTGGATATAAACATGCACATCAGGCAGACAGTACACACGCCAGTGGTTGCCAGGGGGATGGCAGTGACAATTGATGGGCACAGGTTTTCTACTGCGGTGATGGAAAACACTGCAGAACCAAACAGAAGTCGCCTGTGCGACATTGTGACCACACTACATGCTACCCAATTGCAAACTTTAAAATGATGATTTTATATTATGTGAATTTCATCTCAATTTTAAAAACTCCTAACAGAAAACAACAAAACAAAGAACCTTGAATCCCCTTTCCACAGCAGTACACTCTCCCTAAAGACACTGAGACACAAAACAGAGGTGATGAGGCCACTGTAGGTGAGAATGGCAGCGCTTGCCACATGTACAGCCACTACGCACATCTGTATGGAGATGGCCAGGCCTGGCGTTAACTTCCAGGGGTCCAAGGCCATATTCCCACCAGAAGGGATGTTCCAGCCACATCTGACCATGGTGGGACCATCCTAGGAGTATGCACTGTGAACTGTGCCCTCCACAACTGGGGGTGTCTCCAAGGGCCCTGCCAGGAGCTGCGTGTATGTGGGGGGATGCTGACCCAACTTCCTGTCCTTCACAGTGGGGGAAGAGGACCAGGGTTGCTCTTGCTCTCACCCCATTCAGGTGAGACACATGAAGCTGAGACTCCTTTTTCAGTACCCCTCCCCCCCAGATACTGATGGGCACCTTATTTCCTTCAGAGCTGTGCTCAGGTCAGTAATGTTGCAATGCCCATGACCCCAGACCCCAGTCCTCTGGATCTTTCTTCCCACACTTACTTTCCTTTACTGTCTATCCATCCCTGGCATTTGGTATGCTTTACCACAGCTGCAGAAACAAGCCTGGGATGTTCTGGATACTCAGGAACCTGCTGCTGCTCAGCAGGGCCACTGTGGAAGCCTTAGGACCAGTGCCTCCGGGATCTACTAGTGCCTACCTCCTCAAGAAGCAGCTCTCAGGAACCAGCGTGGGTTTGGAGAGTAGCTCCCCTTTTTCCACGGCCCAGTCAGTACTGCTGGGATTCTGTCCATAGGTGAAGGAGGCCAGGCAGGTCTGCAAGGAACATCACTCTTGGGACCTTACAGGGTTGGACACTAACAGGATGTCCTTCTTTCTAGCTGAGGGCAGCCTCTGCCCTGAGCACCACTAAACCAAGTTTAGTTATATCTAACCCTAACTGAATATGAAACCTCCCTAAAATTCCTATGTAGAGCAACTACCTCTCAGGGAACTTCTGTTTTACTCCAATACTCTCCTCTAGAGGTCCAGCAGCCTGTCACGTGGTACCAGCAGCATCCTACTTAGGAAGAAGATGGTGGTGACCAGACATACAGTGGAGAACCTGCCAGACTCACATGAGCCTGGTCCCCTCAAGGGTATGATCAGTGTTTCAAAACTGTCCCCTGCACTGACCGACATTTCAATCTCCAGTGAGACTACTCAGACCAACATGGGGCCCCAAGATGGTGAGAGGGAGCAGGGCCGCGCGCAGGCTCAGCTTCAGGGTTCTGCCTACCCCACAGCAAACACACAACAGAGCTTTTCACACTGAGCACATCCTCGTGAGGACTGTGAAGGACTAAATGTCAACAGCGGCAAACTCCACTTATCAGGGTTGTTAGCGATTTTATCTCCCTCTCTGTCTCCATTGCTAATATTTTTCTACACTAAGTACTGCATGTAATTTTTTATGAGCAAAATATACACAACACCAAAACACTACAGTGGCTTTAGAGAGCTAAGGAAGAAGCTCCAGGAAGGTCAGGCTACAGGATGCCCAGGGACAGGCCCAGCAGGACGCAGTCCCAGCCCCCCCAGGCTAAGCACCTGCCTTCCTCACACGGAAACCACGCTCATAACATTTGCCTCATAAAGCTGTGGAACGCTAAGTGAAATTACACATATAAAAATGTTTAAAAACCGCCTGGCACGCAGCCAGCACCCAGCTTGCTATCATCATTATGATAATCGCTTCTGCATGATGATGATGATTACAATTGCTGTTACATGCAGACAGCTCCCTGGAGACCTTACCCGGAGATTACACATTCATTCCTAAATGTTCTCATGGGGCATCCTGAATCACCCTGAGGGAGCGCAGCCAAGCTGGGGAGCGGCACCCTCAAAGTGGACAGGGTGGCCAGTGTGAGGGAGGGGCTCATTTGAGTTTGTGGTAGCTGCATTTGAAGGCGTCTGGAGGAAACAAATAAAAACAAATCAGCTTCAGGATCCTGGCTTCGAGCCAGACCTCACTGGCTGACTGTTCTGAGGTGAGAACACGAGGGAGAAGGTCTAGTTTCTCCCAGGGCCCTCACCAGAGCTGCACATGCCAAGCCTAAACTCCTGCTCTGCTTCCACTGGGGAGAATGTTCCACCAAATGAACTTGCAGTTTGGCCAGTAAATACATCAAAGGACAGGACCCTGGAGGCGAGAATGTCCCAAAGGGGGACCAGACCTTACAAAGCATTTACTAAACCACACAAATGCGAGCACTGTGAGATGGAACCAAACTCATAATCCACATTCCAGACAAGTCAAGGGGTATCCTTCCTCTGGCCCCTTTCCTTCCACACTTAGATCTGCTCTAGGCCTGGGTCACATCCCCACCTTTCCTAATGGCGAAATTCAAAGCATGGTGGATGCTCAGCAGCAGCTTAGAAGCCACAATCTTGGGCTACCTGAGATCTGCCTGTCAGACCCTCTGGGGCAGCCCAACAAGCAGGGCTCAAAGAAGCTCTGGGAGACTCACTTTGGTGCCAGGGCTCCCACTCCAGAGTGCTAAGAAGCCTAGAACAGGTGAGTGCCTGCAAAACAAAATACAGGCCCTACCTGGCATGCCTGTGTTCCCAGTAAGCTGCCAGGGAGCTCAGTCTCAGCTTAGTGGGGATCCTCACGACTCTCTTACTCCCTGATTCTCTGCCAGCTGATTCCATTCTGCTAACGTTCCTCTGTGGGGTTCCATCAACACCAGCTGTCTGATTACTCTTACTGCAAAAGCTCCTGGCAGCTTCCAGGCAACTCCAATGCACTTTTTGTGGAGGTTCCCACCCAGACCAGGACTTTCTGACAGAGGAACGGAAAATGCTCCCTGACTTGAATCCTGGTGAAGACATACCGGTGCCCCTTGTCCCCACCTCCTCTGAGGCAATGCCACTCTCTCCTGGAGCCCAGAGCCTCTTGAATAGTGACAGCTTCCATCTCTCGCCTGAGCCCAGGTCACGGGGTAGCTCTCAGACATCATCTCTTCCTCCGAGAAATGTGCTTATTGCCTTCCGCCTTCCTGGGGAGGCCACTGGTTATCAGATGTACCCAATTTCCTCCCATGCTGAGACAAATCCGTATAATCACATGGTGCCACCCTGAGGGCACTGCCCCTACGACCTTCCACATCAGGTCACAGATGTGCAAATATTTGTATCCTATAAATAGATAATGTCACTCTCCTTTGGGGAACACAGCAAAGCATATAACCTCTGTTTACTTAGCTGCCTTAGCACACTCAGTATCTGGAGCCCTCCTAATTATGTGAATAGACTCTGGAAAGGTGGTGGCGTATGGTGGTTAACATCCCTGCTGCCGTCAGTCTCCCCAGTTAGAAGCCTGGCACTGTTTCTGGCTAGCTGTACAATGTTGGAATTATTGCTTGACCTCTCTGGACATCACAGTTCTCACATGCACAGGAAGACACAGGAATCTCTACTGTAAAGAGCCACTCCAAGGTAACGAGGGAGAACAGAGGTAAGGTACTTAGAGCAGCACCCAGTATAGATTCATGCTGAGACATTCCGGGTGTATTAGGATATAACAACTCATTGAGTTAGTACAAAAATTACACTAAGCCTGACCTAACAGCAGCCACCAAAGTGATGTCCCAAGTCTGTAGGAAAAGACCCTGGGATGAGCTCTGTCCACCCAGAAGACCTTGAGATGAGCCCTTCCTATCAGGCCCAATACCCAGCCTGCACCAGGACTACAGAGGAGGCTGTGATTCATAAGACTGTGAGAGAAGCACATGAGTCAACTTAAGGAAGATGGGTCAGAAACGGCGAATCCCAAAAAATTCTGGGGAGATGGTCATTTTCAATGAGCTTAACCTCAGGGTAGGGGGAAGGTGTGACTTTCAGAAACTGGAGGCCCACAATATTGAGATCTCCAGTAGTGATACAGAGGTTGTATGATTTTGATTTCCTGTTTCCTCAGAGGATGGTTCAGGCTTGTCTGTCTGGGGGTCACTCTAGGGACAGGGTATGTGCTCAGGGCAGTAGGGCAGGAGAGGAAGGACACAGTACACTGGTCCAAGTTACAGCTTTACAGCTTCAGACTGGAGCAAATATCTGCCGCCCAGACATTGAGAGATTCATCTCAATCCATACTGAAATCTCCAAAAATGAGCCATTTCTTTCAAAAGCTAAAAGTTCTAAAGTAACTAAAAAATAAACAAGAAACAGACAAAATCCCTCAATATGCTATTATATTTACAAATGAACCAAATATACACTTTTAGTTTAAAACCAAAGAAACAGGTTCTAGTTTCTAACACACACATGCACTTACTACATGCCAGGCACTGCTGTAAGTTCTTTGCATCTATTAACTCATTTGATGCCCATGGCATCCTCTGAGGTAACAAACACCATGCCATGTTGCTGTGAGGATGGGGCAGGTGGGAACCCAGCCCTGACAGGCATGCCCAGGGTTAGGTTGTTGGTCACATGGGTGTTCTGCGGAGTCGGGCGAAGTTTCTGCCCTAGTACTGGTGCAGTGCTGGAATCTAGGCACGTCAGTTGAGTGGAATGCAGCAAGTCTGGAAAGTGGGGACCTCTGTCACTAGGGTCAGATGACAGCCCTGTCATCTGGGTGTCCCATGTCACTGGGTTACCCAAGGTGATCAGTCACCTATTTAGACCCCACTGAGGCTTCAGAAACAGGCGATACTACAGGACAACCCAGAATAACCTACATTGTACCAGGATATGGAGATGTGTTACAGTTTCTATCTGGATATGCCCTCATTCACTCATAGGCGGGGCTTTGAGGAGAGGATTGGATCAAGGTAGCATGATACTTGTCCACTGATTAGTCTACTGATGAGTTTATAGCTAAATGTAATTTGGGCTGGGTGTGGTGGTACATGCCTGTAGTACCAGCACTTGGGAAGCTGAAGCAGGAGAATCACCATGAGTTTGAGGCCAGCCTGAACTACATAGTGAGACCTGGTCTCATAAAACAAAACAAAAAAAAATTTATTTGGAAGGTGATGGAAAAGGTGGGTCGCTGGGGGCAGCCTGAAAGGCTCTACTTCCTCCCTCCTCCCTTGATCCCTCTCTCTGCTTCCAGCAACCATGTCATGGGCTCTTTCTCCTCTGCCATGACGCCTTGCCCTGGAGCCAGCTGACTATGGACTGGAAACTCTACAGACTGTGAACCAACACAACCCTCTCCTCAAGTTATGAGATTGTGTCTCAGCAATGGGAAACTAAGATAAGACACAGAACTCCCAGCATATTAAATTTTCCCAGCATAGTCAATAAAATCTACACTAACCATGTTTCCTTCACAAAGTGAACTGTTAGGAATCTGAACCACAAACTCTACTCTTTTGAGCACATAGAATCTTGCTGAAGGAATAGTGAGAAAAGACCCACTGTTCTTCAGAGGGCTGAATGCCAAGATCCTAGTTTACCCCTGAGTGACATGGATAACTTGTGGGGTCATCCCCTCAGGGGAACTCTTGGGTAGCAATAAAGTTGGCAGTAATGCTCTGACAAGGTACTTCCTGATTGTGACTGATGGTCAAACTAAAGATGAAAGCTTTGGTAAAACCCCAAGCCCTTTTATGTGTGTGTACATGTAGCTAGGTTTCCTCTGGCCTATTTTCTAAAGTACCAACCTCAAATGACTTCCGCTCACCTGGCTGGGCAGAAAACCAAAACAACCCTGAGCCTTTGCCTTGTCCCTGAGCCTGAGCCTTTGCCTTCCTTGGGGGCAGGAAGGGAAGATAGTGGGCCCTGGCACCTGCTGCAGACAGGCTGTTTGACACAAGTCTACTGCATGGTCACCTTTGCAAAGAGACGTTGGCCCCAATCCAATGAGGAAACAGCCTGGGGAGGGAGCAGTCTTGCAAGGCTAGGGGCAAATTGTCAATCAAGTCTGCAGGAATTTTGTAGGCCACTCTACAAAGCCCAGGCCACTCCTCCCAGTCCTGAGAACCAGTTGCGTCTCAGAGCCTGGACCTGACCATTGGCCCGCTGTCTCAGAACCCCGGCCTGGACCCTGTCTGCTCTGGTCACCCACTGCCTCTCTGAATCCTGGCCTAGCCACTACCCGCCCATGGACCCATGGCTCCTCAGAGCCTTGTCCTGACAAATTATCGCGCTATATAACCACTGTGTGCTCAGAAACCTACAGCCTACTCCAGGCCCCCACTGCCCCTTTAAGTCTGGCGCCGCCACTGCCCGTCTGGGGACCTACTGCCCTCCCTAATCCTCCTCTGCTCCTCAGACTGTGGCTCGCCCACTGTCCTCCCGGGAATCCATGGCCCTAGTTGCTGGGACGCGCTAGCTGACAGTTCCCCGTTTTCTGGTGTCCCTCTGCCCGGCCCCGGTCCCACACATCCGACCACGACACTTACCTTGCTCCCCGGAGGAACCTGCCATCTCTGGGAATCCCTAACCCGCGCCACAGACGCTTCCCAGAATCTGATGCAACCGCGCCCCGGAAGTCCCGCCCAGTCCGCCGCCTTCCGGATACGCCCTGTCGCTAGGCAACTAGGCTGCGGAGCCGCGGCGCGGGGCATGCTGGGCGTCGAGCTGGGCGTGCTGTGACCTAGAGGTCCAGATCCGGTGGGGCTAACTGGAAGGGTCCGACCATGCCAGGGGACAGTCCAGCCCCGGAACAGGTCGGATCAGGAGCTGGCAGGAAGAGGAGAGAGAGGAAGATGTGGCGGACAGCCACCCCCGGGCACACAGCGCCCTGCAGATGACCCCAGAGGACAACCAGCCCAGAGAAACTCCCGGCAGCGTCAGAGAACCGGGCGGTGTTGTGGCCAGGACGGGGCTTGAAGCACTGCGAGGACTCTAAAAGCATTCAGTAAGCAAAGCCGAGCATGGCACACATATCGAAGGAGCAGCCAAGACCGATCTGTGCTGCAGAAACACCATCCTAACAGCTGCAGAGTGGACGGGATGAATCCAGAAAAGCCCAATAAAAGCAAGCGCTTTAGATAGCGCAGTGTACGGAAGAGGAAAGGTGGGTGGGCAAAGCAGGCAGGGGGTCAGCAGTCCCTAGGAGGCAGTAAGCAGGTAGTGTGTGGGGAGAAGGGGAGGTGAAATTAGGAAAGACCCAACCTTCTGGCCTGACAGTCTGGCAGGTATTAGGACATTCGCTTTAATGAAGAACTGGAAACTGAAGTTGCAAGCAAGCTGATTTGTGCATGGTTCCAGAGACTGGTGCTGAATTTGATGTTTGCGGTAAGCAAGAAGGAGGGGCAAGGTGCAGTCCTCCCTAACCCCTAATCTCATTGCCTTTCTCTGTGTGTAACCACTTCCCAAGGGTACCCCCATGGGGCAGTACTCTGCGGAACACAGGGATAATCCCCCCTTGTGATCTGTACAGAATTATTTAGATTCTGTTCAGAATTTATTCAGCGGTACAGCCCTTGCAAGCCTGGGGTTCATAAAGTTATCAGTAGAACTGACACTAAGGAATAAACTCACTCAGATCCGATACATCCAGGACACTGTTTAACATCACAGTGCTTTATGTACCCACCCAAAGCAGAAGAAATGCTATTTAGGAAAAAATTTTATTATATAAATAAGTTATTAAAATCAAATCACCCTGATTGATGTGTTTTGAAATTTTTTGTAGTTTTTTCTTCTTTTTTCTTTTCTTTCGTATTATCCTTGAAATCAAATGGACTTGGAAAAAAATTTAAAAAGTCAGATCACATTTGCCAAACTACAATTTTTGATGGACAAATATCTTTGGCATAAATATTTTTAAAAGCTTAAAGCACTTCAGAAGAGCTTTGTGATTACCACCATGCTTCACTCTTGCTAACTTTGGCTTAGAAGAGGGGCTCATGTATAAGTTTAATCTTTCCTTTATGAAGAAGACCTCTCAGGGATGGCCTGAAAGTACTGACCTGTTCCTGGAGCCTGGTATAAACCAGTGACCTCAGCCACTTAGAGTGACTGCCAAGTGGCATCTTTGTGGACTTAGTCATACATATTTATAGAGCACCTTGTCTGCACCACACCTCCTTGTAGGCTACATGAGCATCACAAGGCAAAAAGATAGCACCGACTCTTCTCTCCTTGGATCCTGGGCACAGGCTTTGTGGACTGTAAGTGTCCCTGGCACCACAAGCGGGGTCCCTACTGGCCTGCTCACAACCCTCTAGAGCTCCTTTCTATCACACAGGTCACAGGCAGCTCCTTAGCCAGGAAGCACTCTGCACAAAGCACTGAATTCCCATTGAGCTTTGTATAGAATCTATACAGAGAAAGAGGTACACCCCTATTTAGGGTTCTTGAAGTTTCCAATGGGATCAGCACTGGGGAAGCTCAGACATATTCACCCAGGACACTGTTTAGCATCAGTTCTGTGCTAAAAGACACTTCGGGTGTCTGAGTCTACTCAAGATGTTTTTGACAAACAAGTTGCTTATAATAGTTTGCAAAGACATATCTAACTCCCATCTGTGGAGCACAGCCATGAGTTTAGAAGTAGAAGTGTTCCTTCGGAGCTTTGCCTCCACTTGAGGAGTGTCTCATGGTGATGTTCTCTTTACATTTCCTGAACTTTTGTGCTCATATATCCAGATTTGCCTTCTTCAAATTCAATAAGCCATATAAACATCTTCCATGTACTTTGGAGAATCTCATGTCCAATTCAATGATAACATTAATTACTGAAAAAAAAAAACAAGAAGAATTTGTTTGCATCTCTGAAATGTTCCAGAAAGTTGTAGCATTTGCTGTATTTCTGCTGTCCAGGGTGTGGGAGGCAACCCCAGCTAATCCCAGAGGTCAGGAGAGTGAGATTAGGCCAGGACCTATCAGACTGTCATCCTTCATTCGAGGACCATGGAACACCCAAACTCAACGTGGTTGGCAGTTTTGCAGGAGAAGGAACCAGAGGCCCCCCTCAAAAAGCCAGAAGTCTCAGGATGACTGGTCTGGAGACTGGTCTGCCCTTCCTTTCTTCAGCATCCTCACTGGGTTCATTGTTACTGGGTGACTGAAGAACAGTCATTTATTGTGGTGATAGTGCTGTTCATGTTTGGAGGAAGAAATGCTATGCACCTGAGAATAAAGCTAGTCCATGCAGCTTTGGATGCAAAAATTGCCCAGGGTTAAGTCTCAGGTCTGTTGCAAACACAGAGAAAATCCCAAGACAAGTCTGTCATAGAGCTAGCTGTGGCTCCTAAAAGACATCTCCATATCCTGAGCCTGGTACCTGTGATTGTGACCTTATTTGGAAATAGGTCTTTACAGATGTGGACAAGTTAAGGCAAGGACGCACTAGGTCATGGTGGGGACTAAACTGAATGACTGGACTCCATTTAAGAGAGACACAGAGACAGGATCAAGACAAAGATGGATACTATGCAACACCAAAGAATTCCAGAACCTTCAAAATTGGAGAAAGGCAGGAAGGACCTTCCTCCAGTGCCTCTGAAGGACTGGCCCTACCCACACCTTGAGTTTGGAGATCTGGCCTCCAGAATGGTCAGGCAGATGACTTGTGTTTTAAGCCCAAGTTTGTGGTCATCTGTTATGGCAGCCCCAGGACACTCTTCTATAAAAAAGTCTTTACCCTTCTGTGCCTCAATTTCACACTGGTGGTCTAAATCTCCAGAACAGTCTCTTCAGTTCTCATAAGGGAAACACAAAGAATACGGCACAAGCTAAACGTGAGGATACAGATAGAAAGGACTGGGCGGTCTACTGCCCATTTCTGGAGCCCCTGAAGCTTTCCTGCACCACAGCCTGAATGCTCAGCACCAGGTGGGACCCTGAGACACCATAAGGAATTCCCAGGAGGGATGGATCCAAATCCCAGCATGATGCTTACAGGGGTGCCTTCAGAAAAAAGGGACAGTTAGACACGACTTCTTTGAGAGAAAGGAGATACCACTCACAACAGACACAGCGTACTTACATTTCCAAACCTGGGTGAAGATTTGGGAGATTCACAGGGCCTCCTCTCCCTCAAGTCCCCTGCTTCCCGAATGGTGCTCGCTGCCATCACAGCCGAGTGTCTTGAGATCCTGGTGGCTAATCAGCTGGTCACAGCAGGTTTCCCGCTCAGATCCACAAGTTGGTGTTGGAGTGAGAAAGAACCTTGTGAGCCCCATTCTGAGCTACAGAGCTGGCAGATAGCCTTTTTTCATTGATGGATCCAGCTCTAATTTACCTGTACCAAAGCGGCAATGCTTTCTAATGATGATGATGAAGATGATGAAGAAGATGATGTTGTTGATGATTATCCCAATGACAGTAGGTGCAATCCAGGACCAGTCTGGTATTGCTAGAAGAATGAAGAATAGACTGTTGGGGCAGAGATGAGCATCACTGTCCTTCCCACAGTGGCAGCCATAGGAGAGTCCCTGCTCCCCATTACTATCTGTCCAGCCCTAAAACTCAGAGCGTGTGAGGTCTCATTCAGGTCCTTGGAAGGGGCAGGTGGTCTTTCTGAATCAGAGCAGGAGGCTCTGCTCCCCAGGATGGGCCCTGGCCAATGGGTCTGTCTCTTCCTAGGATATAGCCTAAAGCTTATAGGTGGTAGAAGATTGGCTGGTCTTGGCCACCATGTAGGAGGGACAGGGCAGGGCCCACCCTGGGGAGACATCTAGGAGACTGCTCAGGAATCCTGCCTTACCCTTGTGAAATCGCAGCACAGGGAGAGCTGAGATGCATGGCATTGCACATTTTTAAACTTATTGTCTTTGGTTGTACTACAATGGCAGGGGTGAGTAGTGACTACACAGGCCATATATGGTGTCCAGAAAAGGTCTGTGCACCTGGATTTAAGATAACGAGTTATCCACTTACCCAACTCTTGATTCATCTTGGCACATACGGTGTTTGCCCTGGGATGGCATGGCTCCAGCACAGCTCCGCTTTCTGAACAACTGAGAGGAAACACTGAGTGTTACTTGTGCCCAGCCAGACTCAGCTCATACATATCATCACCCATAGGGCAGGGGTTGGAAAGCACCAGTCTCCACCCCAGGATGGCCCTACCATGCTTTGGTAATCTTGCCCAAACTGATCTAATGAGAGTACAGCTTGGAAGTTGTCTGATATTTAGGAGAAGAGCCTTTCTTCCTCTCTTCTGGTAGAGCATTTGACCATGAGGACTGGACTTGCTGTACCTGTACCAAGATGGAGGTCAGTCCAGAGGCAAAGCCAGTTGGTGGAGAAGGGGAAAGGCAATCAAGTTCAGAGAAGCCAGAGGCTTGATGGAACCAGACCTGAAGGCTTGAATCCATCAAGTGCATGTTCTGAGTTGTATTTAAAAACAAAAACTGTGTCGGTAGCATGCCTTACAAATGCCAGCTATTTTGCAAGTGTCCTTATTACTATGACTATCTCCCTAGCGTGTCCCCCCCCACCAAATTTGTGCCCACCCAAAGCCTCAGAATTTTACCTGGAGAGAGCTTAGAGCTCTCTCACCCTAGAACTTTCTATGGCTCTCTTTCTCCCTCTCTCATGACCACCTCCTCAGAGTGGCTGTCACTGGCCACTGAATCTAACAGTAGCCCCCCATGGCCCTCTAAGCATCAGGAGCTGGTCACTAGCTGGTCTTACACTGTATGTACACCTCTATTGTGTACCCTAACTATTAGAGCTTCAAGGTCTTGCAATCCCACCTGAAGATCATAATTTGGTGGCGTTATTAGTGATGGAAACCGGACGGGGGACCTTGCTGGAAGGAGTGGGTCATGTGATGCGATGCTGGAACTCTACCTTGTCCCTGCCCCTTACTCTCAGACTTTTTACTTCCCTGCTTCCTAGTCAGCAGAAAGTGAATAGCCTTCCTCCATCACATCCTTCCATCGTGATGGTTCTTCCTCATCCCAGAAACAGAGCCAGCTGACCACGGACTGCCAGCGCTGAAACCATGAGGCAAAATAAACTCCTGCCTCGAGATGTTTTTCTCCACTCTTTGATCGCAGTGAGGCAAGCTGACTAGCACATGATCATTGTCTCCAGGTAGGTTACCAGGACAGTCAAGTGGTTGTTAATCTCCTATATCCCAGGTGCTACCCAGTACCCCTATTTTACAGAGGGGGCTCCTGAGGCTGATGGAACTATATAAATGATCCAAAGGAAAGGAAGTGGAGAGGGAGAAGGAGAGCCCCACCCTTCACCCGCGGGCACCTGCTGCACCGGAAGCAGTGCTCCACACAGCTTTCTGAGTCACAGTAGTAGCCTTTCTTGCACTGGCACTGCCGATTAGTAGTCGAGAAACAGTTTGAAACCACCTCTTGGTCTGCTAGAGACAAGGCTGAGAGTCAGTCATCAGGGTGGGACTCTGTTCCCTTGTACACCGGCCACAACACAGCAAGGCCACCTCCACGGGCTCTTGGCCCAGGGCGAAGAATCTGCCTCGTCTAGAAATACAAGGACCAAAAAAGGGAACAACCAGGCCCTGTTGTCTGTGACCTGGTGAATCTGCAGAGAAACCAGCAGGAGCTTTGCAGTCTGGGCTGGGATCTCTCTCTCTGTCTCTGTCTCTCTCCCTGTCTCTCTCTCTCTGTCTCTCTCTTTCTGTCTTTCCCTGTCTGTCTGTCTGTCTGTCTGTCTGTCTTTTGGTTTCTCTCTCACCTTGGGTAGAATCCAGGTCCTTACCTATGCTTGGCAAGTGCTCTGCCTCAGCCCCAGCCCTACAAGCCCTTTTCTTGCTGAGGTACACGCGTCTTTATGTGTTCTGGACACTGGTCTTGTGTGTATTTTAGTATCACAAATGTATTCTCCCACTCCGTGGCTTAACATTGTAAGCTTGGGTGTCTTCTGATGAATAAGAGTGTGAATTCTAATGTATTGGTATGTATTAAACTATTCTTGTGGTTTGTGACTTTTATAACACATAAAACTTATTTGCTGCGTTAAAGTCTTAGATACTCAATTTTCCTCCTGCAGTTCTGTTCTCTTATGTGGACTTCAGTGCATCACCTCTATGCTGGCCTCTGTCTGGGCTGCGTGCTGTCTCGCTGGTGCCAACATTCCAGACCTCCATGGACCTCAGGTCATGCTCACTGTCCCCTCACACAGAGCCATGCCATCAGGATGAGCCTTGTGCCATCTGGGCTGTGGTCCCCGGGAGTGTTGTGGTATCTATTAGCTTCTCATATCAAGAAAATTCCTTTTGGAACTCTCAAGAATGCACTGGCTCTAAGGATCATCCCATAGGCAATAACAGACATCTTTTTTTGTTTGCTTATTTGTTTTTGAGACAGGATCTCGCTGTGTGGTTTGAGCTTGCATTGAGCTTACTTTGTAGCCCAGTCTGGTTTTGAACTCATAACAATCCTCCTACCTCAGCCTCCTGAGTGCTGAGATTACAGGTGTGAGCCACCATGCCCAGCTAATAAGGGACATCTTTATGAGACTGAATCTTTTTACCTGCCCTCTTCTACAATCTATTTTCTACAATTTTGATGATCTTATATACTGTTTGTTCACATTACACATTCTTAGATTCAGTCCAAAGTGTCTCAGTGTTACTTTTTGGCTAATGCAAGTGAGTATCTTTTTTTTAGATAACATCTTTATAAAACAACTTGTCGCTGCCACAAAGTCACTAAGGTGAATTTTTACATGTTAATCTCATATATAGCACTTTTGTTAAATGGCCTTAAAAGCCCTAGTAATCTGAAGATTGATGTTTTGGTAGTGTATATATGTCATCACAGTCAGGAGACACTTCACAACTGTTCCTCCTGGAACCAGACCCTGTGTAAGGGACACCAGGCCGGCTTGAAAGCCATGCATAGCTGCAGCGAATATCTTTGGTGTGGTCCTCGTGAATTAGGTGGAGGGGGCACTTTTAAAGTCAGTGGACAGATGGAGTATAATTCAGGAGTAGAACACTTATGTAGCAATTCTTTTTGATATTTTACATTTAGTAAAGGTAGGAAAAGAAACACTTTCTGAAGAACAAGTGTGAGTCAATTAAAAGCTGCAAGAGAAATATACTCGGCAGGGTGAGAGTAGACCAGTGTTTCCTATGTAGCATTTTCAAGGCCCTGGGTTTAATTTCCACCACTGAAAAAAAACGAAACAAAATACCTCAATAAACAGTAAACAAACAAAAACTGTCACCACCACCCTTGCTGGTTGACAGCGTCACACTTACCCTTCTGGCACTGGGAACAGGGAAGGCAGTCCTTCTTGAGGTTGGGGTAGGCCATGAAGGTTTCAGGTTTACATGGTGCACATTCTGCAATACCATGGTTTTCCTGGCAGAGTTTTGTAACAAAGTGGCCTGCATGAGAATGGAGAGAAGTGACACAGAGCCTGGGGCTGCCCTACTCCAACAGAGGCCAAAAATAGGAACTGCTACTGGCTTCCATTCCCTGAGACACATGGCAACCAGGCAACCTGCACAAGGCCACTTCTTCCAGGCCTCCTTGGAACCTTCTGGACCTACACCCTGCCACAGTCTTCAAACTAAACCTGTTGCTCATGTGTCCCCAGGAACCGAGGCCTGTAGCACCCTTGGATTTGGACAATCCCCCTGCAGTATGACAGGCAGAGGAGTTTGAGCCTGTTTCCTGCACCATCTCCAGCTCTCTCCTGAGGTTCCTGACGCTCCTGGCAGGTTTCACAGAGAAACCGTGAAACTGTAGAAGGAGAGGTGGCTGAAAAGGCCCCAGGCAGTGTTCACACTCTAATGTTCCTCTGTCAGGGCTTCCCCAGTAGCACAGCAGAGACAGGCCAAACTCCTGATTATGCACACCTGCAGCACTGCAGGCACTGCACACACACACTGAGGTCAGCAGACGTCAGGTCAGGCCAGTTATGTCTCCTCTGTTCCTGATCAGTGGTGTGTGCATCATGCAGGTATGTAAGGAAATACTATGTACCTGTGTGTGCAGGTACACATATGTACTGGAGCACATATTTTTGCATCTATGTGTAGGTGAGTGTAAAGATAGGTGTGTTACAGATGTGCATGTACAAGTGTGTCTGTTTATGTGGAGGTATGTATAGCTGTGTGGAGGGCTGGGCATGTGTGGCCCAGGTGTGGACAGTCATATACCTTTTGCCATACACCTCCTTGCAGTAGGGAGCAGGTAGTACCTTCTTTCCCAGAGTAGTGACATGAGGATGAAACACATGAGGGCGATAATAAGCCATCTCTTCGCTAGGAGCCTCCTGCACTCAGCCATGTCTGGGTTCCTCCCGAAAGGAGGGATGGTGGGTGGGAGCCTCAGACTGGACCCCTCACAGGTGTCCTCCGACCCCACAGAACACTCTCCAGTCCCCCACAAGACAAGAATCTGCCCTTTTTCTGTGCATATGGGTGGTCCTACAAATGCAGTGCAGAAACTCCTTCTCAGGTGGGAGGGTGGGTCACAGTGGCTGCCACACTGTCTATGCCCGGGCCATCTCCAGCTCCATTCTAGCTAAAGACCTATGGCTTTGCTTCTGCAGGTGGAAAGGACAGCTGGAAAGCTCTGGAAGATATCCTGGACTCACCAGCTGGGCAGCACTGGCAGCAGAGGCCATCAGACAAGCACTCGCCTGGATTACAAGTGGTCACACTAGTTGCCACGGTCACCTGGAACCAGAAGAGACACTGGCATTATCAGCAGATGCCCACATTGCTTGGAAGTTACTGTCCCTGCCCCCAGATGGGCAGAGCTGAGACATTACTTCAAAATAAAAAAACAGGAAAAATGGCTGGGGATGTAGCTCACTGTGAAGGCCCTGAGTTTGATCCTCATTGAAGAAGGAGAAGGGGGAGCAGGAGGAGGAAGAGGAGGAAAGGAAGAAAAAGAAAAAGGAAAATATCTATGAATGGGAAGCTAAGATATGTATGATTACATATATATCTGAGTGCACTTATGTAGTGTTACATGCCTATGTACATGTATACATGCAAAAATCTATTAATTATTTATGTGGTGCTTTTCTTCTTCTTTTTTTTTTCTTTACTGGAGATTGAACTGTAACTCTTGCACATGCTACATTACGTCCTCCACCCCTAGGCTACATCCTCAGCCTTATTTCACCCTCCTTTCCTTCCCTCCTTCCTTTCTTCTTTCCTTCCTTCCTTCCTTCCTTCTTTCCTTCCTTTTGTCCCTCCCTCCCTCCCTCCCTTTCTCTTTCTTTCTTTCTTGTTTTGTTTTGAACTTGTGGTACAACTGCTTCAGACTCTTGAGTACCTGGGATTGCCTATGTGGGCCACTGGGCCCAGTCCTGATAATTTTTATCCTTACTGATTTGTTTTTTGCTTGATTTTCTGGATTTTGATGTACATTAAAACTTCTCACCGAATTTGTAGCTTTGAAGATTTCATCATGTAAGCATTGAATTTTGCCTTTGGCATTTTGAGGCTGTACTATGGAATATATATTATTTTATATTTTTTTCACCCCATATACTTGATCCTCATTACTCATGTGTTTGTGAATGATCCTACTTGCTAAAATATATTTGTGTCTACAAAATCAGTGGCACTTTTATGACCATTTGCTAATATGCAGAGTGACCAAAAGATTTGAAGCATCTAATACATTTCTACTGAGGCTGAACGAGGTGATACTCTGCGGTCATGCTTAGCCTCTAACTGTAAAAATACTATCCATTTTGGGAGGCTGAGGCAGGAAATTCACAAGATCAAGTGCCTGGGCAATTGACTTAGACAAGCTGTCAAAATAAAAAGTATTAAACAAGTCCAGGGATGTAGCTTAATTTGAAGGTTCTGGGTTTGATCTTGAGATAATTTTTTTGAAGCTGCAAAAACAAAGTGTTTTGTGCTATGTTGAGTTTCATGTGTTTTCACATTTTGGTTGGTAATTTTGCTGTTTAGAGCAGCACCTGAGCATAGGTATGGAAAGCCTTGCGTCCCAAGCCTGGGAAGACCCTGAGGTGCCTTACAGATAAAACAGGTCAGAGGAGTTAACTGATGTGCTGATGTGAATTATAGTGCTGTTAGTACTATTTTGGCAGCTTTGTTTAAAGCTGGAAGTTATTTCAAAATGAAAGCTTAAAACTTTAAACCTCTTTTAAAAAAAGAAAAAAAAAAAAAGAGGAGCACATCTTCTCACTCTCACTGAACTCTGCCCAGTTAGGAAGTCACAGAGGCCATTTCTTCCGGAGGACTGAGCTTCGTCCCCTGAAAACACTAGGGGTCCAGCAAAGGGCATAGAAAGCCTGCACAGTGAGCAAACTGGAAGGGCAGGTGGGGCGCAGAGCTAGGGTGACAGCTCTGCAAGTTGAGGGAGAGCTCCAAACACTCTGGGGTGCCTGGTCCCCTTTCATGCTTTGTGACTTGAGAGCAGCACTGGGCCAGCTGTGTGGCCTCTGCTGGCTGCTTTTGGACACACACAGTCCCTGTGACAATTCTAGGGAATAATTACCTGACCAGTAGACTGATCAGGCCCACAATCTCCCAAATGAGTGGATCGTGGACACGTAAATGAAAGAGACAAGTGGTATGATTTTAGAGCTGCAGGAGAGTCAAAACCCTCTAGCAGAATTCCAGATTCTCCGGGTGCTGAGACAAAGAGCTTCTCTAGGAAGCCTGTAGGATCTCACTGAAACTGGACATTGATCACATGTGTGGGGCTAAAGCAAGGCCAACCCTGAAAACACAGAGAGCTCAAAACAAACCAGGTAAACAAGCTGTTCCAGCACCAAGAAAGCAAGAGGCCCAGGCCAGCCAGACAAGCAAGTCGCTAGGCAGCAGGGTTGAAACTGACATTCTTCTTCGGAGGGTATAAATAAACGTGCTACAGTGGTTGAGCAGTTCCTTCTCTCCATCAGGAGAGTAAGGGCTCCACCTGACCCCAGCTTTGTCTGTTCTTTATTTTCTCATCCTCTGGTGGTCCTTTACCCCAAGAACCTCAAGAGCCACATGGGTCATGGCAGCAACCTGTATTTATTTGGTTTTCAAACAAAGGAAGGGGATACTGAGGAAAGCACAGGAAACTGAGCAGGACCTTGGGAATCAGTCAGTTCAAAGACTTCTCTAAATAGTAAATTATGCTAAGTAGGAGAACTATCTTATCTCCAGGTTGACATTCACCACAGGAGTGAGACAGCAGGAGTGAGATGCCTGCAGTTATAGTCTCTATTTCATTGGGGTTGGAGCCAGGGGTTCTCAGTTGTGGCCTTATCTTGTCCTTTGAGGCATCACAGCATCACAGACCACTACAGGCCTCAGATGGGACCAGTATTCATAGACGTTCACTTAACTATGAATCCAATGCCCATCTCCAGACAAGGGGCTTAGGCCTTGGGACAGACTCACAGGTAAACATAGAAAGCTAATTGATTCATTTTAAATCTTGCTCAGAACCACTTCGTAGTGGTCTCCACCAGAAGAGGAGCACGGCTTCTCACTCTTTCTGAACTCTGCCCAGTCAGGAAGTCGCAGAGGCAGAGGTTTCCTGCAGAGGACTGAGTTTCACCTCCTTGAAGACACTGAGCTACCAGGAAAGGTCATAGAATCCCTGAGCAGTGGGCAAACCGGAAGGGCAGGTCAGATACAGAGCTGGGTGGCTGTGCAAATTGAGGGAGAGCTCCAAACATCCTGGGGGGCCTGATCACCCTTCCATTCCTTCTGACTTGAGATCAGTGCTGAGCCAGCAATGCATCCTCTGCTGGTTGCTTTTGGACACACATAGTACTGGTGATAATTCTAGGAAATAATTATCTGACCGGTGTTAGTGATAATCAGAAAACAGTGGTTCAGTGATTAACCAGTGAAGCTATTTCTGTGTTCACACTATATAGCAGAGGCAGCATCAAGTGGATTTATAGGAAGATCCAGCTTATAAAGCAGCCCCCCCCACCCCATCCCTCACATCTGCTGTCCCTTGGCCCACAGATGGGAGCCACGTGGTCACCACCCATGTCTAAAACACATTTGGAGGTACCCCTGGGAGACCTGGTGCCATCACTGGTCCCAGGTCAGTGCCCACCACTGCGTTTTATTGTGCCATCTGTTGAAGCAGGGATGGCAGGGTAGAGGCGATGTGATGTCCCTTGAGACCATGTGACCCTCCCCTGGCCTTAGGCTGTCCAGAGAGCTGGTGCATTCCTGGCCTGCACGCTTCGCTCCTGCCCTTTTCCACAAGCAGTGAAGGGCACCGTACTTACTGGCAGCACAAGGAGCAGCAGCAGCAGCGGCAATCTGGGTCTGGCCATCGCTCTGATCCTTATCCAAGCATGCCAGGGCAAAAGCTAAGGAACTACTGGCATTCTACTTTAACAGTCTTAAATTAGCAAGGGAAAGGCACCGGTGGGCAGCTCTGCCCCACCCCTTTCCTGTGACAGCCCCACCCACCAGTTCTTGTGGGCTGGTTTGCACAATCCCTGACTTCCTATGCCTGGGCATTGTCATCGCAGGGGAACTAGGCGGAGGGGAAAAGGAAGGCTGGGGTGGGGGAAAACACTGAGAAAAGAAGCATAATATAGAAATGAAGTTTTGTAAAGTAGGAGGGAAAGAAGGGTTTAAGAGAGGGGAGGGGAATGGGGAGAAAAACAGGAATCAAGGTATATTATGTACAGATTCAGATTCTGTATCACAAATGTGATCATTGTATATCCCTAAATTGCACCAATAAACTTAATTAAATTAAAACAAATGGAACTGCTACTCTGGAACCAGTACAACAGTTATCCCCTCCCTTTAATAGAACTGTCATATGATCCAGTAATGAAACTGAAAGTAGGATCTTGTCACATATTTGTTAACTCATGTTAACTACACCTATATTCACACAAGCCTAAGGAAGGGTCTTGGTTACTTTTCTCCTTGCTGAGACAAAATACTCAACACCTGAAGTTAAAGGAAGAAAGATTTACTTCAGCTCACAGTTTGCAGAGGTTTCAGTCCATAGACGGGTGGCTCTAGGGCAGGTGGTATCGTAGAGGGCCATCACAAAGGAAAAGTAGTCCTTGGCAAAACAGCACAGGCAGAAGGCAGCCAGCAGTGAAGTAGCAAGTGGCAAATAATGACAGCAGTAGTCCTCTTTCTGTCCCTTATAGTCTATCCAGGCCATCTGTCCTTACCGGGATAGTCCTGATTCCTAGGGAGGGCTTTCCCATTATCTACTCCCAGAATTATGCCAAACTAATGAGTGAACTAATTAGTAATCACACACCCTTAATCTCAGCATCACACACCCTAGATCAAACCACCTCTGAAAAAACCCCACCTTTAACCACATGAGGCTTTGGGGGAACATCTAGACACATCCATAACAAGCAGAAGCAATCCTAGTATCCATGAATGGATGACTGTATGAATCAAATGTGACCAGACAGACAGTGCAATATGATTCTGCCACAAAAGGGAAGGAAATTCTGACACATGGTAAAACATGGATGGACAGTGAGGGTTTTATGCTGAGAGGAATAAGTCACAAAAAGCCACATCCTGCATGATTTGACTCCTGCAAGGTATCTAGAAGAGCCACGGCCCACAGAGACAGAAAGTAAGATGTCAGGTGCCAGGCTCCCTCCATCCAGGTTATCACTGCCTGAGCTGCTTTTAGCCTCAGCAGCCTGAAGCAAAAAACCAAACCAAGCCAAAACAACACAAAAAAACCTAAGACCCATGTTCACTGGGCACTGCCATGTCTCAGGAGGCTGATGGCCCTGGTAGGCACATTCTTCCCCTAGTTGCCATAGAAGTTCTCAGTGAGGCAGAGACTGAAGCCACAGCACAGCCCAGGTTGGTCCTCAAGGCGCTGGGCCATCTGAGACATACCTTCAGCAGCTGAAGAGGAGTGCCATGCCATCACACCATACCATCACGAGCAGTCTTATGTACCTGCAAACCAACCTTTGTGACTCAATTATTGAAAGAATTAAATCTTACTTGTCTTGAAAAATTCCACTCACCTCTTCTTGATTTTATCAGTCAGGAAGCCACCAGGTGTCCTGGGAGAATGGAAAGGAAACAATACAATAACCACAGATGTAGCCCAAGAGAGGGCTGAGGCACAAGGGGACCCTAGCAGAGGCCTGCTTCCTCAGAACGAAGGAACACACAGAAAGATGAGCTGCAGAACATGGTGAGGGAGGCCAGCAGGATATGCATGCCCAGCTTGTAGAAGAATTAAATAAGATCTTGATTCTTCCCAAGCACCCTTTCCAAGGAGCCTTGCTTATCTTCTTTTTGACTTCTGATAGAGGCAGCACAATGAGTCACTTGCAGAAAAATTCCTTCGCAGCACTGCCTGTAGGTACTGGTAAGAACATGTGTGGTTTCTAGGGTGCCAGGGAACAGCAGGGTGGTCTCCAGAGAACCAACACTATCCTTTGCTCTGGAATTTCAGCTCAGAAGGTCTTCAGTAGCACCTCTGCTGCAGGGGAAGCCCAGGTTCTGGTGAATTTTCAGGTTAGGCACATAATTTTTTTAACTTTTGAAAATTTCAAAGAAAGAAATACTTTAAACTAAATGTTATTACCACCAAAAGAGATCTTAAAGATTCTGATTTTGAAATTTGCTGACAAACTTTAGTAAAAGTGTGTTAGTACATTGGCATTAAAAATAGTCCTATATATAGAATTTAAATCAATGAAGACAGAGCTATCAAAAATGAAAATGAATAGGCCCCATATGTAGGCAGAGGAAAATGGTGGGGTGGTAATTGGCAGCAAGATTCAGTCTCTCTGAGATCCAGAATCATGACACTGGAAAATATCAACTTGTGAAGAAAAAAAGAGAAGTAGATCACTAGGACTTGGGAAGGAACTAACAGGAAAATTGGAAGCTACAGAGAAGTTGCAGACATGGTCTACCAATAGAGAAAAGAACAAAACAACCTGGAGTATCTTCCTAGCACACGGCTTGCTGGGAGGGGAGCCCGAGTCTGCAGAAGCAAGGTAAGCGATCAGGACTGGGAGATCCAGGGAAGTGAACTCCTCAGCTATTGTGCAACATCAGTGTGGAATTTTGCTATGAGGAGACTCCTTCCAACTGCAGGAAGGAATCCTAGAGCAGGAGTCCAGGGTAGATGCCTGTTATTTTACCAGAGCATGCTTAATCAGGCACCATTTGGGGAAGAGGTCAATTATTTAAATCTAGGACTCAGAAAAACTGAAAAACAGCTTCACACCAGGGCTCCCCAGTGTTGCCTTCCCACAGAATATCAGAACTAGCCGATAGGGATACTTCAAAGATTGATTATTTAGAGATACCTTAAAAAATAATAAGAGAACATAAAAAATGAATCCAACAGCTGCTAGATGATGTAAAGAAGATGAATTTAAGATTAAGTGGAATAAATGGAAAATACACAAAGGGGGTAACAATGAAAAATTCTTTCCTTAATCAAGGGAAAGAATTAAGCATACAGGTAAGTGAGGTACAGTATACAGAACCTCAGATAACGTCTCCATATCACATTATTGTCAAAATTTAAGAAGTCCAACACAGGGTCAGAATCTTAAAAGCTGTTAAGGAAAAAGCAGGCAATCATTTATAAAGGTAAATCCATTAGAATTATAGCAAACTTTTCAACACAACTTTAAAAGCTAGGAAAATCTAAAGTAAAGTGTTTCAGGTCCTAAAAGATAACAACTTCTTATCCAGACTTATATATCCTGCAAAGCTTTCTTTTAAAATTGATGCATAGATAAGGTATTTCCATGACAAAGAGCACCTAAATAAATTCATGTCTATCAAACCAGCACTAGCAAAAGAGAGACAATAAGGCCAACAATACCCCAAAAAACTAATACAATGAATATACCACAGAAGTTGAACCATTAAGCAGAAAACAAGAAAGAAAAAAATCAGAAAAATAATACAATGACAGAAATGTCAATACCATCCAATAATAACTTTCAGTGTGAATAGTCTCAATTCCTCAATCAAAAGACACAGTTGCCAGAATAGATCAAGCAACAAACCCAACAATGTGAGTTATACAAGAAACACATTTAATTAATAAAGACATACATAAATTAAAAATCAAAGAGTGGGAAACAATATTCCATGCAGCAGAATCTGGAAATAAAACAGGTGTAGCTATTTTAATTTCAGACAGTGTTTCTTTTGTTTTGGCCAAAACTGATCAGAAGAGATGAAGAATATTACTACATGCTGGCTAAGGGGACAATTTAACAGGAAAAGCAACAATTGTAAATATACATGCTCTAAACACTGGCATGCCCAATTTCATAAAACAAACACTATGGTACATTACAGATCAGATAAACATCAACACAGTTATATGAGGGACCTCAATACCCCACTGTCTCAAACAGATCAACTAGAGAAAAAAATCAACAAAGAAATATCAAGAGTTGAACAAAACCTTCAAACAAATGAACATACAGGTAACAAGTGTGTTCATAATGTTCCACCCAACAGAATACATGTTCTTCCCAATAGCACGTGAAACTTTCTCCAAAGTAGACCATATGTCAACCCATAAACATGCTTAAATAAATGCAAAAGAATTAAAATTATCTCATGCACATTATCATATCACAGTGCAATGATACTTGAAATCAATTGCAAAGAAACTACATAAATTATACCAACATAGGAATTAAGCAATTCACTCTTGAATAATCAATGAGTCACAAAAGACATAAAAAAGGAAATTAGACAGTTCCTAGAGTCAGTGATAATGCCAGAACAACATACCAGATGCTAAGGGATACAACACAGCAGTCTTAAGAGGGAAGTTTATAATTTTGGGTGTTTACATCACAAAAAAACAGAGCAAGTTCCAATAAATAACCTGGCAGTGTACCTCAAAGTCCTGGAAAAAGAAATCCAAAGCTGTTGAAAGGAAGGAAATTGTAAAGATCTGGGGAGAAACTAGTAAGATTGAAGCTAAAAAACAATACAAAGAATCAATGAATTGAAGACCTTGTTCTTGGAAGAATAAGCAAATAGACAAGCTGCTAGCCAATCTTATCAACAAAAGGAAAACGAGAGACTGAAATCTATATAATTAGAAGTGAAAAAGGTAAAATCACAACATACTTGATTAAATTCCAGATTATTAGTAATGTACTTTGGGAACCTGTAATGTAATAAAATGTAGAACTCAGAAGAATTGGATAGATTCCTGGATACTTATGAACTACTGAAGTTGAATCAAGAAGATATTAAAAACCCTGAATAACTCAAGATCATGCAGTGATATTGAAGAAGTAACAAAAAACTACCAACTAAGGATAGCTCCAATCCTGATGGATTTATTGCTGAATTCTACAAGAACTTTAGGGAATATCTAACGTCAGTACTCCTCGAACTTTTAATGAAATTAAAAGGGAGGGAATACTCTCAAAGTCACTTCTGGAAGCTATCATTCCCCCAAATCCAAAACCAGATGAACACCTAACAACAACAACAATAACAACAAAACAACAAAGACAGAGAGAGAGAGAGAGAGAGAGAAACTATAGGCCAATTCCTTTAATGAACACAGACACAAAAATTCTCAACAAGATATTGGCAAATAGAATGCAAAAAATCATCAAAAAGATAAATTATGACCAAGTAGGATTCATCCACAGATGTAGGTATGGTTCAACATACACAAATGTGATATATCACATAAATAAAAAATGTGATATATCACATAAATAAAAGCCAGGACAAAATTCACATAATTATCTCAATTGATGCTAAAGAAGTCATTGACAAAGTCAAGCATCCATTCATAACAAAAGCTTTGAAGCAAATAGGTATCTCAATCTCATAAGAGCCATGTATGACAAACCAATGGGCAACGTCATACTGAATGAGTAGAAGCTGAAAATTTTCACTCTAAAGTTAGGAGCAAAGCAAGAATGACCATTATCACCACCCCTGTTCAATATATTTCTCAAACATTAGCCAGAGCAATCAAGCAAGAGAAAAAAGGGGATTTGTGTAAGAAAGGAAGAAGTCAAATTAACACTATATGCAGATGACATGATCCTCTGCATAGGAGACACAAAAGATTCCACCAAAAGACTCCTAGAATTAATAACCAAATTCAGAAGCACAGCAGGATACAAAAGTTAATATACAAAAACCAATAGCATTCTGCTCACCAGTAATAAACTCACCAAGAAAGAAATTAGGGAAACAATACCTCTCACAATAGCATTAAGAAAAATTAAATACTTAGGAATTAACCTTACCAGGGAAGTGAAAGACTCCTACAATGAAACTATAGTACTCTAAAAAAGAATATAAAATATGACATTAGACAATGGAAAATTTCCCCTATTCCGAGATAGGCAGAATGTTCAAAATGACCATACTTTGAAAGCTGATATATAGATTTAATGTAATTCTAATCAAAATGCCAATAACATTCACCACAGCAAGAGAAAACAATCCTCAAATTCATGTGGAACCAGAAGATACTTAGAATAGCAGAAGAAATCTTGGAAAACAAGTAAGGCAGGAGGCATCATAATCTCTGACTTCAAATTATGCTACAGTGATAAAAGACAGCATGACATTAAAAAAAAGAAACCCAGATGTGGTCGGTGAAACAAAATAGAGCACACAGAAAAAATCCCAGGTATATTCACCTATCTGTTCTTTGACAAAGGGACCAAAAATTTATGTTTGAGAAAAGACAATTTCTTTAACAAATGGTGCTGGAAAAACTGGCTATCCATACACAGAAAATTGAATTTAAATCCTTATCTCTCACCATGTACTAAATTAAAGTAAAAATGGACCAAATACATAAGCATTAAAACAGAAACACTTAAACTGCTAAAAGATAAAATAGGTAAAATTGTTGAACTCATGAGTGTAGGCAAGCACGTTATGAACATAACCCCACTATCAAAAGAAATAATGCCAGTAATCAACAAACATGATTATATCACAGCAAAGGAACCAACAGAATGAATAGATAACTCACAGAATGGAAAAAAAAATTTGCCAGTTATTCTTACTATGAAGGACTAACATCTAGAATATATATATATATATATATATATATATATATATATATATATATATATAAAATTTTAGATTTCCCAAATGAAGAAATCCAGTCAAAAATGGGCTAGAAATGAACAGACAGTTCTTGAAAGAAGAAATACAAATGGCCAATAAATACATGAAGAAACCTTCAACTTCTCTTGCCACTAGAGAAATGCAAACTGAAACAACACTGCGAGTCCACCTTACTCTAGATGAAATATCTACCATAGAGAAATCAGATAATGAAAAATTGCTGGTGGAAGGGCTGGGGATGTAGCTCAGTGGCATAAGTGCCTGCCTGGCAAGTGCGAGGTCATGAGTTTGATCCCTGGTACCGGAAAAAAAAAATTGCTGGTGGGGCTGCAGGGAACAAGGAAATTTTCTACCTTGGTGAGAGTGTAAACTGGTAAACTATTGTAGGAGTCACTATGGAGATCCCTCCAAAAACTACAACAGGAAATTCCATTTGACTGAGCTATTTTCTTTCTAGATATTTTCTTGAAAGAATTAAAGGTATCATATTACAATGAAATGTTCATACCCATTTTTATTTTTATTTTATTTTTATCTTTTTTATTTTAAAGAGAATAAAACAAAACAAAACAGAACAAAGCAAATCAGAATAGAGCAATGCAAGCAACACAGGACTTCAAAACAAGACAACAGGAAATCAACAGTGGCTACCATAAAGTCTCTTGTTTTCTTCAAAATAGTTGTCCATATCTTCACACACAACAATATCAAACATAATAAAATAGTATAAAACCAATCAAAAGAATGAAAGCATTACAGGACTTCAACACCAGATAATAGGAAATGAACACTGGTTTCTATAATGTCTCATTTTCGTCAAAACTATGTGTGATAGTATGTGTCCATACTATCACACATAATAAAATCAAACAAAACACAGCAGAATAAAACCAATTAAATAAACTAATGAAAACATTATAGGACTTCAAAACAAGATAATAGGAAACCAACCATGAATGCCGTAATACATCCCATTATGTTCAAAATAGCTGCCCATACCATCAGACACAGTAAAATCTAACAAAACAAGATAGAACAATACCAAGCCTAACAATACAAGAGTTTAAGCCAAGACAGTAAGAAATTAACAGTGTCACTACCTTCTCCCAGGTGTTTCCTCCCCTATCACTTTTATAATATACATTGTGCTTATTTGATCCCTCTAACTCCTTCTGTTTTTTATGCTAAGGTTCACCCATACGAGTTCAAACTGGTTCACCCATGAACATGATCTCCAGTTACATCCATTTACCTACAAGAGCCTCAAGATTATTCTACTTTATAGTTGGGTAGTTTTCCATGGTACAAAAATACCATATCTTTCTTATCCATTCTGTGGTTGATGGGCAAGTTACCCTTGCTTTTTTTCTGATCTCCTGTTGTATGGAACAATTGTTTTCTCTCCTTTGATTTTCAGTCTATAAATTTCCTTTTAAGTTAAATGTGTTTCTTTTTTAAAAATTTTTATGAATTGGAAGGTAGTAAAATACAGTGGAACAGGATGGAACAAAGCCAATGAGACAGTGTAGTGAAATTGGTACAGAACTTCACAGCAGGTTACCGGGATAACAGTAATAGGTACCATAGTATATCTTATTATCTTCACAATAGTTGTTCTTTCAATCAGGTATAGCAAAATCAAAGGAAATACAGAACATTACAGAACTTACCAAAACAGAATAGGGAATAGAGCAACACCATTAATCAGGACAAAGCAAAACAATGATAAGAATATTTGCCTTCAAAGAGATGGTAGAAGGAAATCCCCCTATTTGCTATATTACGTATGGTCAACCTCCCAAGAGATGTTCAGATTTCTGGCTCCCACTTGTTAATGGGGGGGATGGGTGGGAGGTTTGATTCTCAGCATGTGCTCCAGTAGACTCCCAGCCACTTACCAGGGCAGCAGGCTGGTGGCTCGGTTTCCCAGAGCCCTAAGTTCCAACATGGTTCGGATCTCAGGAGATGCTGCTGCTTCTCGCCCTGGGGCGGCCGGAGCTTGCCGGACCACAGCCACTTACCAGGGCAGCAGGCTGGTTGCTCGGTTTCCCAGCACCCTCCATACCCATTTTTATAGCAGAACACGTCACAATAGTTAAATCTATAAATAGATGAATGGATAAAGGACATGGGATATTTATACACAATGGAGTACTACTCTGTCATAAAAAGGGTAAGGTTGAGTCATTTATAGGAAATGGATGTACCTTGAAATCATAATTTTCAGTCAAATAAATCAACTCAGAAGCTTAAATATCATATGGTTTCTCTTACATGAGAAAGTCAAGATATAAATAAAAAACATAAAATACAGATAAAAAATTAAATTAATAACCAGATGTGGTAGGACATGCCTGTAATCCTAGTACCTGGGACGCTGAGTCAGGAGGCCAAGACTCTGGGGCCAGCCTGGGCTACATAGTGAGTACAGGACCAGCCTGAACTATATAGTGAGACCCTGTCTCAAAAAACTAAACAACAACAACAAAACAAAACAAAAAAATCTGTATAATACACATGTAAATTTCTAAAAAAAACCCAAACATAACATAACAAAAAAGAAAAGAAAAGAGCAGGGCCTGGAGAGTGCCTGTTTAATCAGCCCTCCCCTACCCCTAAGCTCCCTCAGGTACATTTTGAAACAAGCAGCAGTTTTTAAAAACTTCATTTGTAAAGTCCAGTATTGGTTCAGGGAAAAGCAGGGAGCAGGACTCACCTCTAGAGTTTTACTTAGTGAAAATATAGGAGTGGGGTGAGTGGGAAACACCCCCTCCCCTTAGCTTTGGGCCTCCCCTGCCAGCCCTGTGCAGCCCGAGCCCAGAGTGTGGCCCCAAGGGCAGTCAGGGCTGGGCAGGGCCCCACAGCCCCAGCCCAGGGCCCATGGAACACCCACACTGACACCTCCTGCCGCAGGGATCTTTCAGGACGCAGCAGTCCGGGCTTTGTCTGACTGGCTTTGCGCAGGAAACCTTCAGCATCTCACCAGCACACATACACATTTTTAGTTTTATTCTTTGTTTGTGTAATTTAGGTGCTGGGAATTGAACCCAGGGCCCACCCACTGAGCCATATCTTCAATTTTTTTTTTCCTTTTCCTCAGTCTTTTGAGATAAGGTCTTGACCAAGGTCAGTGAGTCTTGGCTGGAGGGCATGCCAGGAAGGCAGCTGTCCTGAGCTGAATCAGCGAGAGTTGACCGCAGAGGCAGTTTCCAAAACAGCCCAGGAGCAGAAAAGTGTCCTAGGAGACACTGGGGAGTCTTTGGCTGTCCCAGCAAATGCTGCTTCCTGATTGACCAGTCAGCCAAGAACAGCTAAAAGCAAAGCTCTCTTAGATGGTTATCTTTCCCGCTATGCTGGCTACAGTGAAGCCAGCTGCTTTTGGGTGTGCCCAACCTAGGGTGACCAAGAGTGTGTCACAAAGTTTTTAGCAATCCTGATAATGGGGTGGGGTGGGAGGAGCAACTGTTTCCACGTTTCAAGACCTGGAACTTGCGACTTTATTTGAAGAGCCTTTGCAGATATAAAGATATCAAGATGAGGTCCTACTGGATTAAGGGTGCACTTTTTAAAAAGCCATTTTATTGAGAAGAAACCATTCAAAAGGAAAGAAAAATTGGGATAAGGGAAAGGAGAAAAGAATGGAAAAGGAAAAAAATATATATATACATACAAGATAGTTAAGATAGTTATACTACTAATTTCTCTTCATTCATTGACAGAAAGGTTTGTGCTAATACTGTTTGGACCATTTTTCATGCCTGTATCTTGGACTCTGAGCAACTACTTTGAAGATAACAATATGCAGTGCATTAACCATTAGTGCTCTCCTATTATCTTGTTTTGAAATTTTCATTGTTTTTTCCCTTTAAAATAAAGTGTACCAATAAAATTAATTAAAAATAGTAAATTTACATATAAAATTTTTAAAAAGAGAAAAAAGCCATTTTATTTTTAAAAATTTAATTAATTAATTAAATTTTGGTACCCAGGATCAAACACATGACCTGGCACCAGGCAGGCAGGCACTTACACCACTGAACTAAATCCCCAGCCCCCAAAAGCCATGTTAATAGAGCTCTTGTATAGCATAATTTTGGCATTATCCCCTTAAGCTGGGAAGATGTTATGTGGGACTGAGGTGCAGCTCAGTGTACAGAGCTTGCTTAGCATGTGTGAGATACTCTTCCACCCCAGCGTCACCATCACCATCACCCCCCCCACACACACACAATGGCAGGAAAAAAAAAGTCCATCACAAAGAGGACACACCCCTCTTGTCCCAAACTCTGTCCCAAACAGTGTATGAAAGACAAGGTCCCAGCTGTTCACAGGGAAGCAAATGGAGACATTTCCTTTTTCTGCCTGAAGTGCTGAGCATTAGCTCAAGGCCTCATGAATGCCAGGTTCACCCCCACATACAGGAAAAATAATCAGAAATATTATAAGTTTTACTTGTAAATTGAGGTATGTGCAAAGCATAACAACACAAAAATTCCCCAGGAAGGAATTTGGGGCATATTTGACTACTATCAGAGATCTAGAGTAATTTTAAAGTTTTTTTTCTTGCCTCAAAATGTAGCAGAGTCAGTGGACTTTTCTGTGGCAGAGGTCTGAAAAACATGGGGAAACCTGATGCTGGTGACATGAGTGACAAGGAACCTGGAAGGTGGGAAATGTCCGGTGCCTGGCTGTGAGCTCCTGAGGTTATGTTAGGTCCACTTTATGGCTGTTAACATTATTATACCTGGAACGTGTGTATCTTGGGCATGGAGATTAGGTTGGAGGGGTTTGTATTAAGTTTTCAAGGAAAGAGTAGTTAAAGTTTGCAGATGGGCATTTGAAGGAATTTTGGAGAAGTCAGAGGAATTTTAGATCAAAAGAATTTGCTGAAGAGATAGCATCAGATTTACAGGACAGGTGTTTAAACCACGGTGCCCAAAAGATCTTGGTTGGGAGACCAGGGACAGAGAACTGAAGGTAAAGGAGTATAGATGATGGAAAAAAATTAGGGTGGGTGTCGATTTACCTTTGTCTTTTTTTGTGTCTCCTCTTCAATATTGTAAGGGCAGTCAGTCCCCAAGGCTAGTGTTACACTCCTTTGGGTCCTTTTTAAAATTTGACTTTCCTGCCTGGTGTGGTTTCTGACACCTGTAATCCCACACTCAGGAGGCTGACGCAGGAGGATCTCTGTGAGTCTGAGGGGAGCCTGGACTCCATAGAGAGTTCATGACCAGCCTGAACTACATAATGAGATCCTGACTCAAAACAAAAACAAAACAAGCGAACAAAAATCTTTAAAAAAATCTTCCCATAGGTACCGTTACACTTTAACTATTGTGTCATCCAAAGACTCATGCATTGAGGGCTTGTTCAGCAGTGCAGCAATATTCAGATGTGGAGCCTAGAGAAGTGATTGGATCATGAGAGCTCTAATTCCATAACTTGATGACATTATTGGGAGTTGAAGAGAAGAATAGGCAGGTCATATTGAAGTTATGGTTCAGGGATGCATGCCCTGGGGGACTATATCCTCCCCCCAGCCCTTTCTGGATCTTTCTGTCTCTGCTTTCTGGCTGCCATGAGGTGAAAGATTCTCCTCCATGCTCTTCTATTATGCTGTTCTGCCTTGGTGCTGCCAGAGCCTAGCCTGAAATCTCTGATACCACAAGCCAAAATAAACCTGTGTGGGTGTCAAGGTTTCATTCTAGAGATAGGCAAGTAGCTAATACGGAAAGCAGGTACCAGGGAATTGTGGTAATTGCTGTGACTGTATTTGAGCACATGCTCAGAAGTCTTTGGAACGTGTTTGTGGGAGGAGTTTGTAGAATTGGGTTGGAGAAAGGATAAAAGGCTAAATAAAGCAGAGCCAATGGCTAATTCTATGGGAACTCAGGAGACCAACATTCTGATAGGAATCTGGACGGTGAAGTCCAGGCCCATGGATTTCGGATGGGAATGAGGCTTGTACTGGAAACTGGACTAGAGGCCATTCTTGTTATCATGGTGGGAACATATGTTGAAAGAAAGCCCTCACCTCATGATCAGGAAGCGAAAGTGAAAGGAAGAGATGAAAGTCATTCTGGCAAAAAAGGAAAAAAAAAACCAAAACAAAAACCCAATCATATCTTCATTTTGCTCATGCTAAGATTTTGTATGAGGCTAAATTTAAAGTTGGCAGACTAACTCATCTGGTGGAGGAAATTTCAAGATGGCCCAGTGTTCAGGGGATAGCTTTTAGCCAGATCTAGAGTGAGAATGAGGGACAAAAGACAGAGCCAGGATCTAGGGGAGAAACTCAGTGGAAAAGTACTTGCCTAGTGTGGAGAAGGCTCTGAGTTTAATGAGGGGAAAAAGGCAAACCACCTGAAAGGGAAGTAGATGTAAAGTTGGGGCTAAAAAGGATGTGGCTGCTGAACAGGTTGCTGCAATTAAAAAAATAAACCAAGTACTTTGCCCCAGCAATAAAAAATGAGATGTCTTCAATACATCTCAGTAATTGTTCAGATACCAGCCATCATAAGCTCCAGGATATAATAGGGTAAACTCCTTTGAAAGACTTCTGCTTTGAGAAGAGACTGTCAGTGCACCCTGCTTACTCAGTGCCACCTAAGGAAGTATATCCCTTCAACCAGAAACCAGCCATGGTCCAAGGGGGTCCAGCTCACGCTGAAAGTAGGACTTGACATGATCTACATGGTGCTGGTTTTTTTTAAAATTTTATTTTGAAAAGAATAGAACCAAATGAGAAAGAAAAGATAATGGGTCATTCAAAACAAAAGGATGGACATAGCACAAGATTAAAACCACAATACAAGGAGATCCACAATGCTTACTCTGATATCTCTTGTTATCTTCAATAGAATTGTCTATATCTTCAGGGATAGTATAATTGAACATAGCAGTACATAACAATATTAATAACAACAAAACATTGGAGACATTATGGGACTTCAAAAGCAGGTAATAGTCAAACCAGAATGAGTATCCTAGTGAATCATGTCATCTTCAGAGTATTTGCCTATACTCTCAGACGTGATACTATCAAATACAATAGATTCAAATAAAATCAGTCAAGATAAAACAGTGATCTAACAAACCAGATTCAAATAAGATCAGTCATAATAAGACAGCATAAGTAAAACAGGGCTTCAGGTTAAGTTAATAGGAAATTAAGGATGGTTACTGTAGTATATCCTGCTATTTTTGGAATAGTTGTCTGTGCCCTCAGATCTAGTACAAGTAGACAGACTGGAACAGAGTATAATCAAACTAAACAGAGCGATGAGAATAATGTGGATTTTAAATCCTGATACACTATTAACAATGTCCTGTGCCTTCATTTTTTAGACACTTTCTCTCCTTTCATTTTCACAGGGTGCGTTGTACATTTTGGGCCCCACTAACTCCTTTAGTTTTTAGATTAGGGGGTAAACCCACTATTTACCTAAGTGGTTTTGAACCTTTTTACCCCTGAGTTTGATCTTAAGTTGTATTCCTTTACCTACAAAAGCCTCAAGGTTTTCCTTCCTTATAGCTGCGTAGTTCTCCACTGCACAAAAGTGTCATGTCTTTCCAAACTATCTGCAGCTGCTGGATGAGCTGCCCCTATTTCTCTCTGGTTCCCTGTCACATAGAGCATTATTTTCTCATCTTTGACTTTGGTGATAAACCCTCTTTCAGGTTGATTATATTTCCTATATAGACAATGGACCATATCTCCTGACCTATTCTGCCTGTGTTTCTTTTGTTAGTGGATCAAGGCCATTTATGTCAGAGCTTTATAGCCAACCTTCTCTGCCTCATCTCTGCTATGCTATTTTTCTGTGTTGGTTGTCTACTTTTCTCCTTCATTTCACTGTCTGCCCATTCACTGAGGCCTCTGTGCCACTGTTCCTGAAACCCTGGTGTTTTTTTTTCTCTCTCTAGAATGTCCTTCAGTATTTTTTGTAGGGTTGGATTGGTGGTCACGAACTCCCCCAGTTCCTCTTTGTCATGGAAGCATCTTGTTTCTCCATTAATTTTGAGAGATAGTTTTGCAGGGTACATCAATCTGGGTTGGAGGTTATTTTCTTTCAGGGCTTGGAATACTTCATCCAAGCTCTTCTTGATTTGATGGTTTGTGTCAAGAAGTCTGTCGTGATTCTGATAGGTTTTCCTTTATAGGTGATCTGCTTCTTTCCTCTGACAGCTTTTAATATTCTGTTCTTGTGATGAATTTCTAGGATCTTGATTATTATATGTCTGGGTGTAGATCTGTTTTAGTTGTAGCTGGCTGGAGTTCTGTATGCCTTATACATCTGAATATCATTTCCTTTTCCTACGCTTGGGAAGTTTTCCTTAGTTATTTCTGTGAACAGCCTTTATATTTCATTTGTGTTTACCCCTGCTTCTTCACATTTTTTGTTCTTAAGTTATAGATCCTCTTGTCATCTTCTAGTCTTTGTATTGCTACTTTCTAGTTCCTTGTTATTTTTAAGAGATCGTTCCTTTCATGATCACACATTGCAAACCTATCTTCAAGTTTTGATAGTCTATCTTTAGTTTCTTTCAAGCAGTTTTGCCAGCTTTCAATGGAGTTTTTAATTTCCTGGTAATCTCTTTGAATCTGTTTCATGTATTCCAATTTTTTATATCCTTCATCGAAGGTTTCTTACTTTTTCTGTGTTCCTTCATTCTTCCATCTGTGTCTTCTTGAGAGGTGCTTAGCATTTCTTTTATTAATCTTTGTATATCTTGCTTTACTTGTATTAGTAGTTCTGTTTTGAGTTCTTTTATAATGTCATGAAGATATTTCTTTATGTCAGGTGATGCCGTTTCTGATATTGCATGTTTGCTGCCCTTAATCTCTTCTGTATTTACCTCTCCTGGACCCATATTCCCTGGGTTGGTGGCTGGAGACTTTTTCTTGTTTCCTTCTCTTGTCATGCTTCTGGTTTCTTCCAGATAGATGTATGGTGGAGATCCCAGGCCCTTTCTTTATTGGTTATGGTTAGTCTGAAGCATGCTGGCTAGGGATTGCTGTCCTCTCCAGTTTGCTGTTGATCACTGAGTAAAAGCAGAGGCAGTGTAGGCTGGCCCCTTCCCTCTGAGCCAGTCGACCAGCAGGGGCCTTCACCACATTAGTGTGTGCCCGCAGATGGAACTGGTTCAGGACAGTTTCCAGGGCAATTTCATCTCTGGCTATTGGGTCCTGCCCAGAGGCATGACCCAGCCCAAGTAGATCCCACCAATCTGCTCTGTGCCAGGGGTGGCCAACTGAAGCCACTGCGGTTCCAGGTACAGGCTCATCCCCCCCAATTTCAATATGTTATCCAGCTGGTCACCCCCTCCCATGGGAGGACCAAATTCTGAGCACTCACTGTGGGCTAGTGCAGAGCTCCACGCCAGCTCTGTTCTCTGTTGTGATGCATCCTCCTGCTGCCGAGGTCCTCGGGCTCACCAACCCCTGACTTCAGTGCGACTGTGAGTCGTCTGACTCCAGGACGCCTAGCACAGTGTGGGACTGGCTCCAGTGAGAGCACATCTGGCTCCAGCCTTCCATCCATGTTTTTCTTTCTTTTTTTTCTTTTTCCTTAGTTTCTTCCTGGGTCGTGAGAATCCCTCTCCTTTCATCTGGTCTTCTCCATGATGTTAAATTCTAGTGTCTCAGCTGTTTCTCTCAGAGAGGCCCTTTACCTTGCTACTTATCAATCCGCCATCTTCTCAGGAACCTCCGTGGTGCTGGTATTACAGGCATGCAAAATGCAAGAATTATAAGATCATAGAGGATTACACTATTCAGATAGTGATCTGTGAGTCCAGAAAAAAAAATGTGTGAAAGGATTATATTCTTTGAAAAAGTCCCTAAGAGGGTGATTCATTAGCTTTGAGAATGAAGTTGAATTTGCAATGGGGATGTCAGGAAGTTAGAGTTGCTGGGAGCATGAAGTGACTGCTGGTAAAAACCAAAGACAGTGAGTGAAAATGTGCTAAGAGACAGCCCCTGTGGGCTGCAACCTGCAAGGTCACAGGGGTGGAGTTGTCAAATAGTGCTGGACTTCACATCTGCCCACCATAAATCTGGGTGCTGAATATGGACTATAGGATTTAATGTTTTCCCTGATGAGTTTGGGTTTTGCTTTGTTTCTATTACTTTCTATCTGTCTATTCCTTTGGGGTAAAAATGTTTGCCTGTGCTTTTACATGTTGAAGATATTTAACTTTGTTTTTCATTTCCACAGGGGCTCATAGATAAAAGTTTGCCTTTAGTTTTGAGGCAACTTTGCATATATATATATATATATATATATATATATATATATATACACACACACACACACTTTTGGGCAATGTTGGATATGGTATGACTTTGGCAGCTGTTGGAGATGGACCTAAAGTTTCAGTATCATGAGATGGCCATGAGCCTTTTGAGAAGGGAGGTGCAATGTTATAGTTCAGACCTAAAATCTTTTCCAAAGTCTTCTGTGTTCAGAGGCAGGACTGCCCAAAGATGGTTCTATCATGGGAAAAGTAGCTATGCTGTTAGGATGTGAGGCTCAGTTGAAGGAGATGGGTCACTGAAGGAAAAACCTGAAGAATGTATTCTTATTCCTAACTCCTTCTCTCTCTGCATCCTAGTTGCCATGGTTTGCATAGATTTCTTCTACCATGGCCTTCTACCAGGTTATTTCTGCCTTGGAGTCAACCAACCATGGATATGAGCCAAAATATATCTCTTTTCCTTAGGTTACTGATGTCAGGTATTTTATCCTAGTGCTGAGATAGTGATGAATACACTTAACCATGATGCAGAAAAAGTACCTCTTCACGTTCCAAACTTGTCAATAGCCCAAGAAAGCCAAGGCACTAGGACAAAGGCTGGAGACACAAAGGTCCTTTCTGGGCTGGGCAGTTTTAAAGGTAAAAATGGGATGAGCACATCAGATATTTTCAAACAATATTTGTCACCCATGGTGATTAAGAGTGAAGTCAGTTGTAAGAGCAGTGGTAGCATTAGTGGGAAACTCCTATACTTATATGCCTTCAGGGTTCTTCTTTCTTTTTGTTTCAGGTAAAACTCTTTGCAGAAGCCAGCCAATGTCATGAGCTCAAATGATTCACTCATCTAGGCACCTTCTATATATATATATATATATATATATATATATATATATATATATATTATACCAGGAATTGAACTCATGACTTCATGCTTGCTAGGCAGACACTTATGCCACTGAGTTAAATCCCTGGTCCTAGGCACCTATTGTAAACTTGGTTCTTATAGTATGAAACCAAACACACTCAGAACTATTCATGTCTACATCCTCATGATCCTAAATTGTGCTTGTGCCTGCCATTTTAACCCTTCAAACATGTGCTCTGTGATCCCAAGTGGAGTTCCCAGAAATCTATC